>OMNN01094422.1:0-18102 GCA_900302755.1 Chromis chromis | reverse complement strand
GTAAACTAGCAACCTCTAGCTACAACTGTTATCTATTAGTGGTGCTAAAGGTAAACTAGCAACCTCTAGCTACAACTGTTATCTATTAGTGGTGCTAAAGCTAAGCTAGCGACCTCTAGCTACATCTGTTTTCTATTAGTGGTGCTAAAGCTAAGCTAGCAATCTCTAGCTACAACTGTTTTCTATTAGTGGTGCTAAAGCTAAGCTAGCGACCTCTAGCTACATCTGTTTTCTATTAGTGGTGCTAAAGCTAAGCTAGCGACCTCTAGCTACACTGTTATCTATTAGTGGTGCTAAAGCTAAGCTAGCGACCTCTAGCTACATCTGTTATCTATTAGTGGTGCTAAAGCTAAGCTAGCGACCTCTAGCTACATCTGTTTTCTATTAGTGGTGCTAAAGCTAAGCTAGCGACCTCGGTATATCGGTATGTTGTCCTATGTAAAATCTTATTTTAAAAGAGCATAATGCCGACAAAGACACTTGGGATAAAGTTAAATGGTGCAATGACATGGTTTGTCCAGCAGGGCGTGCTCTGACTCTGTTGTTTGTAAAACTTTTGGCAGCACATATAGCAGAGTATTCATTACCGCTGAGCAGACAGTGGTGCGGAGTCAAGTGGTGTCTTCATGCTAAGCTGCTAGCTAGTTTGTGAAATAGATTGCTGGAAGGCTAACAAACAATAACATTATAATTTTTCCTTTTAAAGACAACTCTAACATAACTGTGTCCCTGGTTACTGTCATGTTACTCACGCTTAAATGACTTCTGTTTGCTATGTTAGCGAGGTAGCTAGCTGGCATTAGTTTGTCAGTAAAGTCAAAGTAAAGTAGCAGATTGAAACATTAGCATCAGAGTCTATTGATTGTTGATTTCACACTTTTTTAGCGCTGGAAAATAATGTCCTGATCTTTTACTCTGCTGTGACAACCGTCATAAGTGCTAGCTACCAGATCACCTGGCTACTTTTACAGTTTGCTAGTTGAGTGGAAGCTAATGTGTTAGCATTGAAGCCCCTTCTCCCTAGACATTATAACATTAATAATAGTCTAAATACCGCTAATATTATATGTATAAACTGTTCAGGACTATTCAGGACTCACAGTTTGTTACGCCCTTCGAACCAAACGACTCCCGTCACGTAACTTACAAAAGCTAAAATATAAAAATATGTAAGTTTCACCTGAATGTTTATAGCAGATCAGCTATTCATCTCTCGAGTTAGCATTAGCAAACTGCAAGTTACCGTTTGCAACTGTTACACATTAACGAATAAGATATATAATATCCAGTCCACTGGAGGGTGAAGGAGAATCTGTAATGTAAGAAAACATGGATTGTAGGTAAATAAAATGTCTCAGATATGCTTGAAGTACACTTGGTATTTTTGTAAATTAATTTAAAGGGCCATAATCACACATCTTTAAGCTAAGTTAAAGAGATTGCGTACTGACTTTAGCTTAGTTTAGCATAGCGTGCCAATGTTCTCATCTTGCTTTGCTAAAAAAGCCAATAAACGTATTTCTTGAAAGAAAAGTTTACCATTATCTTTTAATTTTTTACCAGAGCTGGCCCTACCCAATGTGGCGCCCTAGTTGAGATTTTATATGGCGTCCCCCTCCATTGGCGATTTATCTATGCTTACAAAAGAAATCGAATAGCATTGTTTTGTAGTAATATTATTGGGCATTGCTTTACATTTTAATCAATGTGAGCTTTTCCATTTTAAGAGTTAATAGTAATATCTACTTTTAATATAATTATAGTGAAGGTGAAATTTTTCCTGATTCTGTGGCGCCCCCTGGAGGCCACGGCGCCCTTAGCATTTGCCTATATTGCCTAATGGGAAAGCCGGCTCTGTTTTTTACCATATTGTTTTTTATACAGCTTGTGCAAACAGACTTTGAAGAAGTTCTGGTTCATACTCACCATACAGTCATGAGAGTGGCATCCACCTTCTCATGTAACTCTTGGCAACAAAGCGATAAAGCGTATTAAAAATGTAAAACTATTCCTTTAATTTGAAGGTTCAGTGACTTGGTGAGCTCAACAGTTTCATAAAACAAAAGCACAAGTCTCTTTATTTATTGCTTTGTTCTGTGCTGACTGCAGACGTTTCTTTTTTTCTTTTTTTTTTCCATTTTCCTGCAGTTTTCGTCCATCGCTGGCAGCTCGCACGCTCCAAAAATAACCCCCAAATAATTCGATAAGTTTCTTGTGAAATGACATAGATATATTTTTTTTTAGCAACAGACAGTGGCAGGAGAATATCAGAGTCACTCCATATAGCGAAGCGGGGGCCAGATAAACAAACCGTTTCTAACTTAAGCAGTGGCGTTTGGAGACGGCTGCTTTTTCACCAAGAGGAATGTTCCCTTCTTCCAGGGGGCTCCGGCTCAAAGCTGCTATGGAGCTCATACGTGAAAGTGAAGAAAGCTTTTGTGCGTGTGTGTGTGTTTAAAAAATGAAATGTCAGCGCGGCGAAAAGATCGGTGTGCTTTTCTTTCATGACTCCCGAGTCGTGCAGGTGTTCGTGTTTGTGCGTTTGCCCAACGGTGTTCGGCGAGATGTCACGGCAGGTCCGACATCACCATCAGTCATGCTGTTTTGAGAGGCAGCCAACTCTGCGGCCACTGTATACTGAGTGTGAGAGCTCTATCTCACTGTGCACACAGCATGCAAGAAAACCTTCCCTTTTTTTTTTCTCTTTTTCCCAGTTTGGTTACGGGAAAAGGCAGCATTTTTTCCTTCCATATTTGGTCATATGGAGCACCGCCAGTGAGCAGTAGCCTTTTGATGCCGTACAAACATCCCTATTTTGTGTGGGATTTGTACTTTTTGGAATGCCTTTTTCTCCAATTCTGCCTGATGGGTGGGTGTAGCATCTGAAAGTGCACTTTTAAAGGGGGCACAAGCCTTTTAAAAGTCAAAGACTGGAGAGGAATTATATTGGCTCTCGCTGCTTTTTCACAAAGAAGTTGCCTTTTTTACAGTATTATTTATGATCCGGGCAGAAAGAATCCAACTCCTAATGCAAATGTCCCTCTTAAAACCAACATTTAAAAGAAAGACAGTGTTTTATAACCCGTCCTTTTTGGCCGACGGCTGCACTGACTCCTCGGGCAGTTATTTAATTTAGTAAATTGGATCAGCAGCTGACAAATAAGGATTTATCATCTCATTTCAGTGGTGAAATTTAAGATGCTTCAAGTAGGAACATGGACGATGTGTTTGCAGTTCGAATGGAGCTGTGAGATTCGCATGATGGATATGGCATGTTGGGGCATTATTTTTATTGCAATTGAAGTGTGACTTTGCTCCAGGCATGGGGTTTTAGGACACATAAACACACCCTTAGTGTCTGGTGAAGAGCAGGTGTTTCCAGCCGTCTCTCCGCAGAAAGGAATAATACCTGCAGATCTTATGCAGCCTCGAGTGTGATGAACAGGCGAAAACTCCCATGCATGTGTTGGACCAGGAGGGGAGAAATTATTGAAAGAGCAGTGAGTCACAGTCTAAATATACAGCATATAATGGCGTGTTCAGAGTTTAGTGAGGTTATCTCGCTGACAGTGGAAAATAAAACACGGGATTGAAGAATGCTACATGGAGAGTGATTTGTTTTTATCAGGGCGACACAAGAATTTAGAAAGTATCAAGCTACAGCTTCCTGTCCAAGAGGGGATTCGGCGGTTTGAAAGATAACTGAGTGTTATTTATTATCACGAGTTTATCACAACATGCAATACGGGAAAGTAAGGCAGTGTCATGAGGGGTGTAGTGGAGTTACAGAGTACTTTTAAGAATAGTTGCTGGTTTCTGGGGTTTTATGTTTTGTAGTTTTAGCCTCATTAATATCTGGGAACATAGTGAGGAGGCTTCACTACAGCTGAGTCTGATAGGGCAGGAAACCAGATGTAAACAAACCAGCCATTTATCTAAACTACTTAAACCACTTTTTTTTGGTGGTTCAACTAAAGCACCCAAGCAGTTCCTGGTCTTTTCTGCCCCTGTCACATTTTTACTCACTGTGGGCTCATTTTTCACTGCTATATAAAGTCCTAGCAGCTGGATAGCTCAGTGACTAACACCCCAGACCTTGGCATGGGAGATCAGTGGTTCAAATCCCGGTCAGGGCGCAGGTATCCAGTGAGGACCCTTAGGCAAGGTCCTTAATGCTGCCCCGCCTACCTACCTATGTACGTTGCTTTGGATAAAAGCGTGTGCTAAGTGAAATTGTAGCTCTATGGAACCAACACAATCATGGCTAGAAGTAGAGAGAACTGAAAATGTCTTTTGTTGATTATTTATTCTACAAAAATTGGAAAAACCTGGAATCAACAGGTGCAACATTTTTTAAAGTGCCAACAGGTGTTACCAATACTGGAAAAATGGGGACTCTACATATTATAGATATATTTACATTTTTAATTAGTTTCCGTACTTGTCTCCTGGCTGCTCTGTTTATACACAGCCTGCAGTTCAGCTGAAAAGTCTCGGAATTGTTGTCGCGTGATTATTGGTCACAGCTTAGTCAATAATGGCTTTTTAGTTGCGCTAGGAAGCATAGAATTTTTTTAGTTTTTTACAGAATCTGGTTAGAACAAATGGTTTATTTATGGCAAATTTATAAATAAAACATGTAGAGTACTGTGATTATAAGGAATATCCCATTTTTAAGCTTAGATTTGGATCATTTTCTTGACTAAATGATACATGACAGTGGTGGTGGCAGTGGTGGCCTAGTGGTTTGTGAAGCGAACTTGCCCCCCGGACTGGCAAGACGTTGTGTTGGGAAAGTGAGAGTGACCGCTTGTCCCAGTCACCACCACTGTGGGCCCTTGAACAAGGCCCTTAACCCCTGACTGCTCCCTGGGCGCTGCAACGCGGCAGCCCACTGCTCCTAGTATGTATAGTTAAGGTTAACTTTGAATAGGATGGGTCAAATGCAGAGAAGGAATTTCCCCAAGTGGATCAATAAAGGTTAGACTATAACATTTTTTTATGTTTTTGCAGTTTGGATAACATGCCTTTCAAACCTGCCTGCAGGTATTGGGGCTCAGAGGGTGAAAACTTCTCAGACTGTCTGACCTTTTAATGATTTTAATGTTTCTTTCAAAGGCCATCAACATAGTTTTCTCACTGAACTTCTATGTGCCGTAGCTCCTATGTGAATGCAAAACTTTTCACTGACATTTGAGATTTGAGATTATTGCATTGGTGTTTTTGTCATAATTATATCTGCACTAATCAGAGTTTACCTACGTTTGAATCAACACTTGGTAGCGGATTAACTGATTTTGCAGGTTAAAAATACTTAAAGAAAGTTGGGATGTTTAAGTCGTCTATTTTTACTTTTACTCTGTATGTGATCGCTGCTTTGTAGCAATAAACACAAGAAAAATGTTCACAGGCTATAAATACAGAAAGCTTTTGTATTTAATAGCTATTTTCTTTGTGCATTTGATCTTTTGGGTCGCTGATTCAGTGATAAATTCAGTCCCTGTTTAATCCTGTCACTGCTTACTGTAGCCTACTAGCACCCTCTAATGTATTATGCATCCAAGGTATTCCATTGAGACTTTCTTGGCCGAGTGTGTGTGAACAGATAACCTCAGTCAGCCTGTCTCAGTGTGTATGATTCACAGGGCACTGAGAGGTGTTATGGAATGTGAACCATTGTCTGGGAATGCAGGAGTCTCCTTTTTCTCCACCAAATGGAAACTTAACATCTTTAACCTTCAGGTCTTTTCCTTACACTGATGTGAAATTTCCCCTCGTCGCGCGGCTCGTCTTCTATCTGACAGCCAAAGTCAGCATGGAGGAGATTGCACCGCGATTTGAGGGAGGATAGTATCTGATCGCCAAATCTTAAGTCATCTAAGACAATACATCTGCGGCATCCGAGGTCCCGTTTCTTGCCCGTACTTCAAAAAACGTCATCGCGCTGCTTTTCACTTCGCATTAGCTTCACCGCTTTGCCTACGAATACCGCTGGCTCTCGCTTGGTTAAATTTTTCCTCATTCGAGCCGAAGCCACTCTTTCAAACATTTGTTTTGGAGGAGATAGAGTGTGAGCGGAAAGCAGATGGTATTGAGATTGAGCTGAGCCCTGATGCAGTTGGCCACCTCATATGTTGCCTAGAATATATAGTCACAGCTGAAGACCTCGGCTTTGACAGCAGAGGCTATTGTGGTTGATATTCACACTGCGGCATGCAGATACAGACACGGACAAATAACGGAAAAGGAGCCTGGCTGTTTGGTATGATTAAACCCCGTAAAATTAATACGTAACTCATAGCCAACTAACCCTGTGTCTTCTCATATTAAAGCTGAACACATAGTCTGCAGCTGTTGGCGAAGCTGCTGCATTGTAGTCCAAAGAGGAAGGAAGCACACTGAGAAAAAGGGGGAGAGTGAAGCAGAAGAAGACAACTTCGTAAAGACAGTGCCGCTGACAGATACTAGATTTTTGAGGCTGATATCAGTTCTGAACGATTCGGGGGAAAATATATAATTCCAATTTTTCTGACAGGCATTGCGATTTGAATTCTGATATGATTTTTTAAAGTCAAGCTTCGGTTCAGTTTTGACTCTAATAGATTTAAAACATGTCATGAAGCATTTCCACATGAGATAAAATCAAAAGTGTGACAGTCACACAAGCATGACAGGAAAAAAAAATCTTAAACCGCAAACTTGGTGCTGGAAAATGTACTTGATGTGGCTTTTTAATCATGAAAACCACAGTGTGCTAGCCTGAACCACGTTATATACATCAGTCAATAGGCATCAATAAGCAAAAACTACTCCTGACAGTTTCAATCTGCTTGAATTAAGTGAAATTGAAATGGATTAGAGTAGCTACTAATCGTATATCCCAAGTGCATCCTTTGCTAATTGCATTGTTAATTGCATTTCAAGAGAATTGTTTAATTTTGAACTACGCAACGATCCTCAATACTCATCAGTGATGTGCAGTTGCGTTGGGAAACTTAACCAGATCTAAGCTAGAAATTGAGATTCTACAGGTCTAATTAAAAAATAAGCCAAAATTACCCGTTTGCTGTACTTAATTATCCTCGTAGTTTCAATCGTAGCATCTGGACTTGCTTGAGCTAGATCGAAGATGTTTCACCTCTCATCCAAGAGGCTTCATCAGTTCTCAACTGGCCACAAAGGGACCTAACGAACCCCATTGTGAGAGGGAATGACCTAACGACTCGCATAATGAGGTGAAGGGCAACACATACCCATCAGACTGGTGTTTCAAATAGTGTTAATGGCTCCTGAAGAGTATAAAATCTGGAACTCCCAACCAGTCAGTTTAGAACTGATGAAGCCTCTTGGATGAGAGCAACTCAAGCAAGTCCAGATGCTACGATTGAAACTACAAGGATAACCATGACCTGGATGACTGAGAATATTCACAGACATGTCTACTTAAATTCTGTAAAAAACTAAAAAACCTCCTTTTCTTTGCCCAACCAGGAAGCAATTAAACAATGAACTGAGATATTTTACCACATGACAAAAATTCATGGAATTTTCAGTTGTACTAGGTTGAACTGCAGGCTGTGTTTAAATAAATAATCAAATAAATTCAACTTTTATGTTTTTTTTAATGATTTATGGCACTATAACTGTGTCATACTGCACAAAATACATCTTTGAGTTCTCTCAACATGTAGTCATGATTATGCTGTTTCCATAGAGGTGCAAGTTTTAATATCGCAGTAAAAAAAATACAGAGCCCACAGTGAGTAAAAATGCGCCAGGAACAGTAAATGCCCAGAAACTGCTTGGGGGGCTCAGAGGGTTTACATTTGACAATTTAAAGAAATCACTCAAATTAATCAAAACAATATAACATAAACAAACATAGATTGTTTGTTAAATGTGGTTATTGTAGACGTATGAACTGAGTAAGACATGAAAAGTTATTTAAAAATGCCTCTGATAGCTCACCATGTACTTAGCGCTGTGGCTCAGGTTCAACTCCAACCCTGGGCCCTTTGCCTTTGTCGTAAACAGTAAGTACTTCTTACATATCTTTGGCATTTCTGTTTTGTATTTTCTAGTTGCATATTTATTAGGGCTGTCACTTTTTCATGGCAAGTAGAAGTAAAACATAATTTGTTTTAAGTAAACGCACCCAAACCCTGAACCATGTTGTAGAGTTGGGTTCATTTGTGGGTTTTCCGCCGCCTCACTTGTCGACAGCTGATGTTAAAAAAGTTTACTACAGTTAGTTAACCGTCTTATCTTTTCTGGCTTTGATTTTGAACCACAATGCATGAGAAGAACGAGCAGGAATAGTGTAGTTTACTGCAGTGAGGGAGGTTAATTTTTATTTTTTAGAGTGCTTTTACCCTGAAATCTGCAATCAGAAATACCTTTACAGATTAAATGTTTAATTTTTTTCCAAATTCAAATGGTTGCTCGAATTTTGATTAACAAATGACGGGCCCTATTACATTATCAGCCAATAATATCACCTCGCCAGTGTATCGGTCAGGCTCTGAAGGGCAGGCTGACAAAGAGACACTCAAGATGACAGATGAAGCCGAGAGAGCGACAAGCCGAGATGGAAAAGAAAGAAAAATTCTTGGCCTCCGTGTGCCAGCGAACCTCCAGCTGAATTTATGAACGCTCATCCACAGCCGCTCTGCATCCTGGGACTGTAAACGTGTTAATGTTGCCTCGGCCTGGACGCGCAAGAGGAGACACATAGCGCAGAAACCCACAACCACAAGGCCAGCTTTCCAAACACAGCACTGTAGGTGGTGATGGATATCACACATGTACACACATTTATCCTACCATAAACACACACACAATGTAGTCGCGGTGGCCTCGTGTCGTAAAAGCATTTGAATCTCGTCGAAAGCGCACACAAAAACAGCAATCACTCACATATACCACCTCTGTACACATCTGCAGACACTCTCCACACAGCAAACACATGTAAATCTTGTTTGTTAAATACTGTTTATCATGATGCACACACACCCTCACACACAGAGGCTGAGCATATTTTAACAGGCCTGTCAGACTAGTCTCGGGAGACTCCTTACCCCTGCAGAAAACGTTAGGTTTACCCAACTCAAACTGTCCCCAGAGCCTCCGCCAAAACAGCTGTTAGTGTGCACTACCTACAGGCATGCAGCATCTCGCTCTTTATTCCGCTCTCCCTCCTTGTTTTACTGCAGAAGCTTTATCTGCGTGATAAAATAACCATAAAATGATCATTCTTACTTTGCCAAAATTCACTACCACCATATCTCAGCTTTGACTCCACCATTATACCACTGCCTTTATCTGTTTTTCCTCCCATCGCAACTGAATAAGTCTCCTTGTATCTTTTTATTTGGTCTGTGTACAAATAGGTACTGAGCTGTTACTGGAGTTTTCAGGTTGACGGCGATTTTACAGAGTGAAATTAAAAACATAAGTGTGTGTGTAAGTGTGAAACATTAACTTAATTATATTTTGGAGCTGGAACCAAACTAGTTTGTATTTCATGTTCTATATAGTATATTTTAATTAGCTTGATATTTACTAATGATGAATTTATCTTTACATTTAGGTACATGAAAAATTGCATAAGTGACCAAACTGTCTCCACTCTATCAAGCTAGCTATTAATTCCATGCTACATATTAGCTCAAAACTATTATTTCAGCAGATTCAACTCAAGAATAGACAAATGTTCGGGGGAAACTTTCTACGCATCTGGTGGAAAACTAGATTTTAACTTTTATAGATGCAGTGACGGGAATTGTTCTGTTTGGCGGATGTAACAAACTGCGAGACCTGAAAGTTAGCCATAACGTTAGCATTAATTAGACTCCTGTTAATGTTATAATGTATAGAGAGACTAGGCTTAGATGCTAGCATGTTAGCTTCAACTCAACTGACAAGCCATGAAAGCAGCTACGTGGTTTGCTAGCTAAAAGTACAATTAGCATAAGTGGTTTAGTACTTGCCAGCATTGCATCTCACCAGCTAGGTAGCAACATAGCAAGAAGTCAACACTTAACAATCAATCCACCACGGCGCTGTCATCTACAGGATTTTTGGCTGCAGAATGAATGGAAGGACATGCTCTGATGCTAACATGTCAATCAGCTATGTTACTGACTTTACTGTCAAACTGTAGCCAGCTAGCTAGCAAGCTAACATAGCAAACAATTGTTATCCAAGCACAAGTGACATTACAGAAAAGGTAAACTGATGGCGTTCTTGTTTATTAACTTTACAGCAAAGTATTTTGCAAACTAGCCAGCAGCTTAGCATGAAGACACAGCTTGACTCCGCACCATTGTCTGCTCAGCTGTGTTGCGTACTCTGCTACATGTGCTGCTGAGAGTTTTACAAACAATGGAGCTGGAGCGCCCCCTGCTGGACAAACTATGTGATGACACGATTGTTAACGTATCTTAAGCCTCTTTGTCTGAATGGTTTTCTTTTCAAGTAAGCTGTCATATTGAACAACATATATGCCATTACTGATCTATCTATGTGCCTGGCTTTACAAATATGTTAATTTCTTGTCAAGTTAGCATCTAATTCTGTGCATCACTGCAATACAATACTTTTCAATTGTGAATCAGGGCTGTTGTTTGTTAAAGCAAGAGCCAAGTTCCTGATCAAACTGCATTAGCATCTTTTTCCCATTGACTTTGCATTGAAACAGCATTAAATCTGATGCTTTTATGCTCTGAGAAAGTAATCTCCATGTGGCTTATAAATTGATATCGCAAAAAGTTTGTGGTAGAAAATGTCTTTTAAGTAGTTTTGCAGACCTGTAAAAATATAATGAAATTATTTTATTGTATTCATTAAGTTAGTCTGCTTTGCCAGCGGAAGTCTTGGATGTGCAGACTCTCAACTGGCTCTGCTGTGGGCCCAACAACTCACATCACAGAGGCTTTTGTTGGCCAAAATCATAGCAAACGTGCCAGAAAAACCAAAAAAGGACACTACAAGCTAGCAAATGCATTCAAACAATGGCCAAAATCTTCTTGGAATTTTTTAAAGAAGAACAAAACATCCTGTATATTTATTAGATCTCAGTGTAATACATTGTGGTGAGAAACTGAGAGTACTTTAAAAAAGACAATCCACTGCTGCCTACCTTAAAACTAAAGCGACTCTTATAGAGAGAGAGATTGAGCAGTCGTCATTTCAGTTGTAAAGAGAAGATGAGCAACATGTGTCAAGTTACTCTGGCAGAACCATGACAGTATTTGATGGAGGCAAACCCCACAATGAAAGCGTAAAATTTGTTAGAATGTAGAGACAAAGTATTTTCACTCTCTGCAACTTTTGTCTGGAAACCGTAAAATTTAAGTCTGGCTCTTTAAGTATTGATCGGTGAAGACAGCTGATGTCAAAATACGTGAAATCCTGCAGCTGCTGAAAACTTTCTGCGTCCTCCACGGCCCATTACATATCGCCTATCCTGTGTTTTCTCAGTGATATTTGACGTTGTTTTGTATCTGACAACTGTGCAACAATTTCACATATTATGAGTCATCTGGTCTCCTCTAGTTGGTACTCTGAAAAACCAAGTGGCTCGTGAACTCTCCAGCATACCAAACACTGTGGCAGGTGGACAAAATATTTTCTCCCACTGACGAAAAGATGAGAAAGGCCTGGCGTCGTGCCATGTTTCTTTTACATTCCACTGTGCTGGAATCCTTCCCCTCACCTGGACACCTGCACGGTTGTGACTGCTATAGACTTATAACTCCTCCTCACCTCTCCAGAGAACAGCGTGTTCCTCTGCAGTCCCAGAGGAGAGCTGCGGTATTTGTAGATTGTCAGTATTTGCTTTTATGTCCTTACTCTGTAAACTCAACCTCCGTAATGATGCTCCCTTCCTGCTCTTTTAGTTTATACGGGCAGATGGAGTAACTAGAAACTGTGGAGTGGAGTTTGCAATTCTGGTGATGCTTTTTAGCTAGTTAGCATATTTGGGCAGTTTGCATGTGCCAGATTTATCCATTCTTCTTAATGTGCACAAGTACAAACATGCAAAACACGCCCATATGTTTAGTTCCTATTTACAGATCCAGGTTTGTGTACTAACAATAGGCTGCATATAAAGATGGATGCATCCTACATAATGCCACTCATGGCCTTCCTGAACATTTTGTTTTTGAAGATCAGTGTTTCAATTGGCTAGCTAATCCGAGATAATCAAAAGCTAAGAGGTGGAGCATAAGTGGACATGAAGCAGACTATGAAAATGTCTATAGACCATGGATTGTCCAATGATGGCACTCAACTCAATCAAAGTGGCCATTCTCTAAATTATGCAGAACTTTTAGACTTAATACAATTTGAATGAATGAGTTATATACAAATTTACCCCATGTCAGTTGTTATAAACAGGAAAATTAGCCATACATACCAAAACTGTTTTTTGTACAAGGCTGTAAGCATCTTTATTTCTGCTGTAAAGTTGGGCATTTTAACATTGGGGTCAATGGGGATTGCCTCGCCCTTAGAGCCAACCTCAAGTGGACATTTGAGGAACTGCAGTTTTTGGCATATTTATCAGCCCTGCATGTTGCTGCTTAGTACAATTTACAGATGTTAGTGATTAACTGTTAATCTCTTAATTGCAGTTAATCCTCCAGTTTCTTCATGATATCAGGGTGGATGTAATCTGAGATGTTGTGTCCTTCCCACACTTCAGGGATCTTATCGTGCTTCTCGTCCTCGTTCATCAGGTCCCAGATTACAAATAAATTAGCTAAAAAGGCAGAAGACGAGGGACGTGCATGTCAGAAAATGTGTTGTAGGTATACGGTAGTACCTGTTTGAGCCACCAGATGGAGTCTCCTACTGTTTAATGAGATGGAGTTACAGGTGTGTTTGCTGACTCACCCTAAAGGTTCCTAAAAAGAGTGCATCACAGTGCTGTCGAACTGCTAACTGGCTAACTGTGGCAGTCGTGTTGATGGAATGAACATCATGAAGTTGTGAAAAAGGTGTCTGGCAGTTTAGCTAGTCACCTGAGGCTCATGCTAATGCTAAACTAAACAATGCCCTAACTGCTAACTGGCTAACTGATGCAGTCCTGTTGATGATCTCTGCAACATTAAGGTGGAAAATGGTGTCTGACGGCTGTCTGGTTTAGCTAGCTACCTGATTCTCATGCTAATGCTAAACTACGATTTTCAGATGCTAACACAGGCCAGGAAGTGAGTATCTGTCAGACCCAGAGCAGCTGTAGCTTCTAACGCTGCTAACATTCAGGAGCAACAGGACTCGGATTACATGATTTGAGTGTTGGCATTGTTTGTTTAGAAATTGTGTCCCTTGTACAAACACTGGATTTTTTTTTTTTTA
This sequence comes from Chromis chromis, assembly GCA_900302755.1. Lineage (NCBI taxonomy): Eukaryota > Metazoa > Chordata > Actinopteri > Pomacentridae > Chromis > Chromis chromis. The sequence continues at coordinate 4,737 of OMNN01094422.1, read as the reverse complement.
CATACAACAAAATGGGCTGTTAGCGTACCGTAAGGAGATATTTACTGATTTGGCCTTTAAAGTGTATTGGATTAGAATTGCTGACTCTACCTTTAAGATTTTATTTTAATTAAAGTCAAAAGCACTATAAACCAGATCTTGAGTTTACCTAATTTTATGCACTGTAGAACTAATTTAATTTAATGTCATTTTTGGTGCTAATTAGCAAATATTAGCATGCTAACATGCTAAACACTAGATGTAGCACTGCTTTCTGAGCAAGAAGAATAGCCTGAAGTGCTGCTATAAACAACAGTAGTTTGACAGTAGTTTACTTAACTGTGGGATCAGTAAAAGATTAATGTAAAATGTATTGAGAATTAAGTCATGTTCTTGCATGTTTGATTTATGTAGCAGGTTGTATCAGCATGTTTGTTTTTTTACTGCCATAAAGGTTTTTGAAACCTCAAGCTGACTTGTGAGTGTTTCAGCCTTGTAGCCACCAGCTGTAACAAGCCACCATTGTTCCTTTATTTGCCAAACTCACAGCTGGCAAGCGCATAACTTACGCTGGTTTTTACTTGTTTATCTTCACATTAATTCCCTTTATTCAACAACCCAAACAGTCACTGCACGCACAAAGATCCAAAGGAGGAGTTGAGTTTAACTGGCATTTGAGTGAGTAATTTGGAGGCTCTTTCAAGTCCCCTCGACTAAAATCAGAGGTTAAATAGGAGCATTCCTCACATAGCTCCATAACCATAACGTGGAGATTAATGTGTTTGTCTAAAGGTTGCGAGGGGATAGTTGCTCCGAGTATCGCAGCAACAAATCTGACCAAAAAGCTGCAGTCTTCTCGTCTCACAGAACTCGATGCCAGTGTTGGGAACATTTCACCAGAGCCAAAAATAGATGCTGCGCTGCCGGCCCATACTTTTCGTCAGCCTTTACTCCCAGTCTTTTTGCTTGATCTGCTTCGTGCCTCATTTGGCCGATAGGGGCCCATTGTTTTGGTGCTTTTAACTCCAGACTTCGTGAGAAGATAGAGGCATTATAAGGTGGTGTAATCCCGGTGACTGTCAGGATAATATCAACTTGGATTTTAAGGCTTTTCAGGAGGCTGGCACTTAGACACTGGGTTCTGTGCCAGGGTCTGGCAGTCTCGACAGGTAGTAATTTGACTGGTAAATGTGTCATTATAGCCATTGTAGAAGGTGGGGGCAGACAGGGAAAGAGAAAGAGGGGGAGGAGGGAAGAAAAAACAGAGACAGAGTAAGAAGGGAGGGCGGGATAGATGGATGGAGATAAACGGTGGAAAAAATGGACAGATGCAGTGAAGGAAGAAGACGGTGGACAGGCACAGGCAGGCTGAACTTGTAAAAAGGCTGAAAATGTCACAAACTTGTGACGCCAGGTTGCACAACTTTTTGGAATGCTATCTTCCTCTTCTTCTGCCTGTGTTAGCAAAGCGTGGGTGGTCCCTTCAGTGATGTACACAACTTCTACGTCTTACTGAGCGCCCTTTCTGCTGGTGTTCAACACCGTGTTCCCCCCATGTAGCGGCAAGACAATGCGGCTTTTTTTTTTACCCCTTTCATACATCATAAGTCAGCTCACAATCTCAGGTTTATTATCATGTAAAATCTCCAAAAGATGTATTCCACTCTGTGAAACCCGGCTGGATTTTAATTTACCTCCTGATCATTTTCTAAGAGTAAATGACATGTTTTTAAAAGGATCTATGGCTCATTTTTGTGCAAATCTAAACACCAAATGAAAACACAGTCCTCTCAGCTGAATAAATCGTGCATTATTTGCAACAATAACTCCCAAAATTTACATGCTGCCATGCTTGCGTTACTAATAACTTTGTCTCCCTTGGCGTCGCTGGTTCTAGGAAGTATGTGATTAGACTGGTGATGTTCGGAGGCCTTGTCGGTTTTAGTTATTGCTCTCATTTCGTCTTAATTACAGTTGTATGAATAGCCCCGCATCCAAGTGCCATTTCCCTCCCCGCCGTTTCACAAATGACACTATAAACGTGCATCTAAACATAGACGGTGGATTCTTGCGGTATTTAGGGTATCTTGTCCGTGTCGCAGAGTGCTTTCACGGCGTAATAGCAAGGCTGTGTTTACTGTGCAGACTCGCAAGGGAGGGAGGAGACTGGGTGAGAAGATGCAGGAGGGAGGGTGAGAGTTTAGAGCCACGGTTTCTTTTAGAAAGTCTCTCCTATGTGTGCACATAAATGCTTTTACCTACATGCTTGTGTGCATGTCTACTCTAAGCAGGCAGGGAGCATGCTCACAACATGCAGGAAGCTGAGCTCAAAGTTTAGCCGTGTCGGTAAACAACACAGGAAAACTTAGCAGCAGAGATAGGGAGAGAAAGGGAGACAGGACGGAGGAGGGAGGGGAAGGAGGGTGAAGGGGGTGAGACTTAGGGAAAAAAGGAAGGAGGTCACTGAGGGATGGAGGGAGGGACGACTAGCAGGGAGGGGAAAGAAGCGAGCATTTGCCTTTTCTGTCAGCTGAGGCCGGACTGTGGGAGAGTGTTACTACAAGTTGTTGCATTGTGGCTTTGCAGGGAGAAGTCATTGTGAGAAGCTGGTATGGTGTGAAGGAAAACACACTGTTTGAAGGCTAATTCAAGGTATGACAGGCATCCTTTGTTTCTCCGTAATGCACTTTTTAAAGCATCTTATTGTCACTTCCTACTCGGCTGCTCGGTTAGCTTGTGTTCGCTCTGCTCCGGCGTACAGTAGATGTTGCTGGTGGTTTAGCGGGGATCGTAGATGTATGATGGGAGGCTCAGCAGCTCCTGGGTGGTCTCAGGCCTCACAGCGCAGCCAGTCACGTTCCCTAGTGGGGTGTTTTTAGTGAGAGTTGCTCTTAACTGATGGAGTTAACATCCTGTCTTGACTTCTCCCTCCTCTCTCTTTCTATCTTTGTCTTTTTTTTTTTGGTCTTAATCCCGAATTTTCCAACATAAATTGCAGCCATGTTGTCACCTAACTGAGGCTTGTATACACAGAGATATGACCACACACTTCTGGTCATTAGCGCATATAGAAAGATAAATGGTGCTTAATCCTCTAAACTCCAAGGAATGTCTTGCTCCTGTCACATTTGTATGCACTGTGGGCTCATTTCTAACTGTAATATAAAGTCATGCACCTCTATGGAAACAGCACAGCATCACTAAAAGTAGAGAGACCTCAAATCCTGTCATGTCCTTTGTGCAGTATAACAGTATAACAGTATAACACAATTACAGCACCATAAATTATCAAAAAAGAAAAAAGTGTAAATTGAATTTCTTTGATTATTTGTTTAACCCAATTTTAAAAACCACTGAAACAACATTCACAACAATTTTCCAAGTGTCTGATAGATATTTTACTACTTTTCTTGACTTTACTATATTTTTAATTTGTAAACAGCAGTTCAGCCTAGTTTAGCCAAATAGTCCCAGAATTTTTATCTCGTAATCGTTGGTCACAGCTGAGGAGGGACGGCGATATATCGCTGTATTGATATTTTGTCCCACCCCTGATAATGAGGTGCTGTCAGACCATTCTACACAATGCTGTGTCAGCGCTAGAGAATAGTCTGGTTATGTGGGACTATCATCATAGTAATAGTCATTTTAACAGCGATTAAATATGACAGCATATGTCCCGTGAGCAGCCACTCAACTATTCTTTGCAAGAATTCAAATGATGAAATGCTGATGACAAAATGGCAAGAGTGACTATAAATTACAGTGAGTTTGCTGTGACCATTTTACAAAAAAAAAGCCACCCTGTGTTTTGCCAGATAAATGCTTCTAATGTAAAACAGCAGTCATAGGATATTCCAGTTTCATTCACTGTAACTGAGAACAGACGGATCTGATATTGTATGAAAGGAGTGAACAGTAAACAGTACGGTTGTTTTTGGTGAAATGAGATTAGAATTGATAGCGCTGGTTTGATAACACTGTATGTAAAGGTAATCTGAATCCACCACTAATAGAAATGCTACACAGAGAGAGAATTCAGGAATGTAAATACATTAAAGAGCAATGGCCACAAAAATACTTGGGGTTTGATTAGCATTAGCATTATAGCCTTAAATACACTATTTTGATAATCAGAGATCAGAAATTGAAGGCTTTGTTACTCCTGAAGCAGTAGTTCTGCTCTCTGAGGACTTTTAAATGAATGGATTTCCTTCTTGCTGTCTTCTTGAGTAAATTAAACATGTCTGTGTTTGATGATGTCAACCCGCAGGGCACAACCATGGAGGAAATGGACTTTGAGCGGCGCCGGGAGCTGAGGAGACAGAAACGGGAGGAGATGCGCCTGGAGGCCGAACGGTGAGACTCCCTCGCTTGTCTTTGATTCACATTCGCAGATTAGCACTCCAGGATTTTCCACCTAATTCTCTCGTAAGGCAGAAAGTGTTTAAAGAGTTGGTCCTTAGCGGCGGCTTAAAGAACCTGCCGTCCAGAGGGGCTGCTGTCGTTTACGATTTTACCACTGAGGCTGTCGAAACGGTGCAGCTTGTGTTGTGTAATGAAGCTCAGGTTGTCGATGCACAGCGAACCTCCTCTGATGCTCGCGCCAAGTTGGAAGAGGAAGGAGCTTTTTAAAGCCTCGCTCAGCGAATATTGGCTTCCCCCAAACCAGGCAGGAAGAAAAAGGAGGTTGATAAGAAATCTGATAAGCAATGTGATGACCTTTAATGTTCAAGCGTGCCCTCCCTCCCTCCCTCC
>OMNN01094419.1:0-21841 GCA_900302755.1 Chromis chromis | reverse complement strand
TGTGGACCAATAATACAGTTCCAATTGTTGTGCTGGAGACCTTGGTAGTTATGCAGACTACTGAGTCTATGAGTAGCTGCTTTGCTCTAATAACAAACTTGACGCTGAACCTCAAAACTAATTTTGTCCTGTAAAGAAAAAATCTTTGGCATCACCAGATCTCAGGTGGAAAAAAAGTTCTTTGCCTGCAGGCTCACTGACAGTTAATTAAGTCCGTCCGATATATACTTTGTTTGGCTGATAATCTTCTCCCTGAGTACATCCAGTGTCTTCTGCTTGACCCTCTTGCATAGAGAATGTCGATATTATTTAGGGGCAACTCAGGTTTTCAACCACAATGACATTTCAACAACTCAGTTCTTGCTGCTGCTTTACTTACTTTACTTACTGCACTGTGTATAAGTGCACTGCTGATCTATTGGCCATTGACTTTTGTAGGTGTTCTGGCAAAAAATCAATTCGAGAAAGGCCAAACTGCACATATTCTGAAATATCTCAACATTTACACAAAGTGTAGGAAGAAGTTACATCACTGATTCTTTTTTTATATCTTACATGGACATCTGTAATTTCACTGAACACATATTACTTGGTTAATTGTTTTAAGAGTTTCTTGACATAATAAGTTGCCCATAACTAAAAAAAATACACCATGAAATCAGGAGATATTTCTGCCAAAGTAGCATCTGTCTACTGAAGCCAGTCTCCAGCACAAGGCTAGTACACTTTAACTGGGTCAAAAGTGGTCTCTTGAGAGCACAAAGCAAGATAGTGGCAAGATGAACACAAGCAATCTTAGCCTGTCACTGTCAAAGCCCATTCTCACTGTGTCAGCTGAAGCAACATCTTTTTAGGCAGGTTCACTGGAATTGGCTTTACTGGAGGAAGTGACCGCTTTTGGGCGAACATTTCATTCATAATTTCCCAACTTTTGACAGCATCTGTCAACATTTTCCAGCATAGCGGTGGAAGAAAAGGAGGCATTTGCTGCTCTGTCCCCATTTTGCCAGTTATCTTCCAGTAGAAACATGCTGCTTAAACGTATTTATTATCAGGCAGTTTAATTATAGTCTACTGTAAAAAAAAAAAAAAAAAAAGTGAGCAGTGTGATATAATTAATAAGATAATGGCTTTCCGTGTCTTAAAATACAAAGACTGGTTCTTATCTCAAACCCTCCATTGCACCTTTAAATGACAGGCAAGTTTAACAGTTATTACGAATTAAATAAATACAGTGCCTATAAAAGTATTCATCTCTCTTGAAAGTTTTCTGGTTTAATTGCTTTTCAACATTGAATCATGGACAATTTAATTAGGCTTTTTTGACAAGAGTTTACAAAAAAAGTACTCTTTCGATGTCAAAGTGAAAACAGGTTTCTACAAAGTAATGTTAATTAATTAAAAATATTAAATGTAAAATGCCTGATTGCATACGTATTTAACTGATTCAACACAGGTGTAGCCAATTAGTGCTAGAAGTCACACAAGTAGTGACATGTAGATCATCTGAGTGCAGTGAATGTGTCTCAGTGACTGCAGTATAAAGACACCTGTATCTGGTGAATCAGTACTCCTGGATTTAACTACAACATGAAGACTATAGAACACTTCATGAAACTCCGTGAAAAGGTTATTGAAAAGCATAAGCCATTAAGGCACCTAAGACTCCCCTGAAGAAGGTACAAGCTAGTATTCACATTCACCACCATGCTTCAGATCATGATACTGCCACCACCATGCTTCACAGTGAGGATGGTGCATTTGTGATGGTGTGCAGTGTTTGGTGTCTGCCAAACATAGTATCTAGTCTGATGGACAAAAAGCTGAATTTCAGTCTTATCAAACTCATCATTGACTTTCGTAGACTCCCACATGATTCTATTCCAGATTTAATATGACATTTTTTCCAACAGTGTCTTTCTGTTTGCTACTCTTCCATAAAAATGGAGCTTCTAACTCTGTCAGAGGACTCATAGGTATCTTAGTGGCCTCCCTCACTTATCTCTTTCTTTCACAGTCACTCATTTTTGAGGAACTGACATTGTGTAGAAACCTGTTTTCACTTTGACGCAAAACAGTCTTTTTCGTAAGTTTAAAAAAAAAAATCTTGTCTATTTTTAATTAACTGACATTACTTTGTAGAAGTCTATTTCAACTTTGACATTAAAGAGTTTTTTTTTTTTGTAAATTCTTGTTAAAAAAAGAATTATTTTGACTTGATTCAAGCAATAATCCTTGAAAAGCAATAAAAGGGCAAAACCTCCAGTGGGAGTGAATATATTTTATGAACAGTAGAACTTCAATGGAAACCATTACTAAAGTGGACTTATTCATGAGGTTTCTCACATTTGTTGCACGGTACAAATGTTATTCAAATTCAGCTGATAAAAATCTGTTACCACTCTTTTGCACTGTCAAACCACCTACTATCTGCTCCTCGCCTGGCAAGGATGAATACCCCATTGATTTATATAGACAAGGAAACAATTATAAAAGTAAATAGTAAGTGCCGAGAGCAGGGCAATGAAAACGCCTGATTCCTCCTCCGGCAGTGTCTCCAAGCATCTAAAGACATCATCTCCCATTACTTTGATGAAAATTGCATACTATCGGACCACAAGACTTGGCTCTCTCCCCGAGACTGTTAAATATGAAGCAACTTCCACTCCAATCTTGCTGATCTCTGCATCCTCACACTAATGAATCTTTCACCAGCGAGCAGAGCTTTATGCCTGTAAGTATGTGAGGCGAGGTCTTATCTGTGGCGTCTACCAGAGCTTAAGGCCCATTATGTTAACTCAAAGTACGGGCGTTAAGCTCAAACTGGTGTCACTGAGTGCTTGAAAAAACATCCGCATGCACTAACTGGGTTTTCAAAGCAGATTTTTGCCCGCGTGTGCAACTCAAATGCATGTTTTATCACCCAGTTAAAGGATAAAGCCTTCCTCTATATGGTAAAAGCTCGGGAATGTTTTCTTTTTTCTTTTGTGTTGACTCTTGTATATGTTAAATTGATAGGAATCTGTCTTCACTTTGACATGAAAGAGTCCTTTTTGGCAAATTCTTGTCATTTTGTAATTTCTTGTATATTTTGATTCACATTACTTCATAGAAATCTGTTTTTATGCTGACATGAAAGTCATGTTTGTAAATTCTTGTCTCTTTTTGTAATTTCTTGTATATTTCTAATTAATTGACATTGCTTTGGAGAAATCTGTAGTCACTTTGACATGAAAGAGTCTTTTTTGGTAAATTCTAGTCTTTTTTGTAATTCCTTGTTTATTTTTAATTAATTGACATTACATTGTAGAAATCAGTTTTCACTATGAGATTAGTCTTTTTTGTAAATTATTGACTTTTTTTGTAATTTCTTGTATATTTTAATTAATTGACATTGCTTTGCAGAAATACACTATCAATATCACATTTTCACTTTGACACAAAAGAGTCTTTTGTTTGGCTAAATTCTTGTCTTCTTTTGTAAGTTCTTGTACCTGTTTAATTGATACTGCTGTGTTGAAATCTGTTTTCACTTTGACATGAAAGAGTCTTTTTGGTAATTTCGAGTCTTTTTTTGTAAGTTCTTGTATATGTTAAATTGATAATTCTTTTTTGGGAATTTGTTTTCACTTTGATGTTAAAGACTCTTTGGTTGTAAACTCTTGCATTTTATTTTACAATTTCTAATATATTTTTAATTAATTTACATTACTTTGTAGAAATCTGCTTTCACTTTGACATAAAAGAGCCTTTTTTGTAAATTGTTGTCTTTTTTGTAAGTTATTGTATATGTTCAATTGACAATTCCTTTGTAGAAATCTGTTTTCACTTTGACATGAAAGAGTCTTTTTTGGTCAATCCTTGTCTTTTTTCTAATTTCTAGTATATTTCCAATTAATTGACATTGATTTTTAGAAATCTTTTCCCACTTTGACATAGAAGTCTTTTTTGTAAATTTGTCTTTTGTTCGTAATTTCTTGTACATTTTTAATTAATTGACATTGCTTTGTGGATATGTGTTTTCACTTTGACATGAAAGAGTCTTTGTTGTCAACTCTTGTCTTTTTTGTAAGTTCTTGTATATGTTTAATTGATATTGCTGTGTAGAAATCAGTTTTTACTTTGACATGAAAGAGTCTTTTTTGTAATTTCATGTATATTTTTAATTAATTGACATTACTTTGTAGATATCTGCTTTCACTTTGACACAAAAGAGTCTTTTTTGTAAATTCTTGTCTTTTTTGTAAGATCTTGTATGTTAAATTGACAATTCCTTCGTAGAAATCTGTTTTCACTTTGAAGTTAAGGAGCCTTTTTTTGTAACATCTCGTCTTTTTTGTCAGTTATTGTATTTGTTAAATTGACCAGTTTTTGTAAGTTATTGAGTATGTTAAATTAACAATTCTTTTCTAGAAATCTATTTTCACTTTGATGTGATTGAAATTCCTTGTTCAAAGTTCAGAAGTGTTTTCTCTTTACATCAGTGGTGGTGGCGTTGCTGTACACCCTGCTGCCTGCAAAATAATTGCCTTGTGATTGCCAACAATAATTAGCACATAATTGGCCATGTATTTTCTGAAATATTAACATTTCTAACACAATTTATTAACAGCAGAAACCAGGGTACAGGATGTAATAAAAACAACACCACAGAGTGCTTTCATGCTGTTAATAAGCCTCCCATGTGGTCATCAAAGAGCCAAGTTCTTGACATTTGTCTCCTTCAGCTGTGGGCTGTTTGGCTCTTTTATGCCCACTTTGTGCTATTGTGTGGTGTTTTCTTTTTTTATTTGAGATAAATTTGGCAGTGGTTTAAATGGGATCTGACCCACCTCCACATGCACACTCAGAGTGGACAGATGGAGCACCGTAGTAATTTTTACAGTGAGATTTATCAGGCGGCCCGTCAAAGTGTACGGAAGCTACAGGAGATAATGGTGCTAGCAAACGCTCATGAGTGAAGTGCTACTATTTGTATGTTAATGAAGTGGGAAGTAATAACGTCATTAGCATAAATAAAAAAAATCCACCTTGAGTTCCTTTTACTTGTCTTTTCTTTTGTAGGATGTTTATTTTGCTTGTGGGTTTATTTGACTGCAGGAGTGAGAGGATGATGATGAGGAAACACACACTTGTTCAAGCTGCAAAGTGTAAATGTGGACAGAAAGTGTCAATTATAGCGTTGTTTTGTTTCGCGGAGGGACAGTGAAGGCACCAGTGGCGATGCTGGTATTGAAGCATGATAACAAATACAGGATTCTTTTTTTGAAACTTTTCTTTAAGTGGCATGTCAAATCTCTTAGGCAGCCACGAAAGAGACGCAGAGTAAATTGCGACTGCTTTGAGGGGAGAAAAGCCTCTTAAAGCCAGAATTGCTCACCAGGATCATGGCAGATAAGACTCGGTGCTGCTGTGGCCGACTTGATGATTTCAAAGTGACTGCGGCGACTGCTTTTCAGAAATCAGAACGAACACCATTTCTGATTGAGGTTGACATGACTGCTTGGTGGAGGGAGAAATAACCATACAAGCGATGAAGTATATTTTCAAGAAACAAAAGTGATGTGTATATTCTGCTGCATTTAAGTCCCGTTTTGCTTTGTAATGCTTGTAGGATTGTTGTTTTTGAAGAACAAAATAGCGCCGACTGCAAAGAACTTTGACGTTAATGCTAAGATGTCAAAGTGTTTCACTGGAAAAACAAGAAGCAGTATCTCCACTGGATGTATAATCCTATTTTTACTAGGAATCCTCTTGGCAGTCACCTTGTTTTACTCCTAAAAGGGATTAAATCCGGAGCCCTTGGTTGCTGCGACCTTGACTTTAAGAGGCTCCAAACAAAGACTGTGTCACATTGAGTTAATCATTTTCCAAGTCCAAAAATGCCCCAAAGTAATTGTGCTTTACCTCCAAAGCTGCAACTCCATAGAATATAAAGACTGACATAAATTAGTGAGGCTGCTGCTTGATTTAGATGTGTTATTATTCTGAACAACCTCCAGGAATCGTGTTTGCCCAACTGTTATATTTGGTAGTAATTATTTCCTGGGCTATTTCTCTCCAGAGGGTGATACCGAGGGCATCAGATTGACAAATAGCCACTTGAAAAAGGAGGTAATAATCGGTTAACACTCAAATTCATATCACAGACGGTGCATTATGTGCGCTGTGATGTGCGGCGAGGTGAATATTTTGGCACCCGAGTTATATTCCATGATGTCACCACCATGGCTGGGAGTTTTAGGTGTGAAATGAATTTCAATTTGAGAGTGTTTACACAAAGAAGAGAAAAAACAGCAGCCTGCTTTATCTTATCGGGGAAAGTGAAAATTATACTCGGAGGCAGATCACAAATCCAACTTTCTCTTCACAAAACAAACTTATCTTTATTTCCATCCTGACATTGGATGCTGGGTTTAAACTGGGGTCACATGCGATCAAACAGACCAGATATTCATTGTCAGAGCAGGAAAACTCGGCTGTAATTAGAACGACTGAAAAGGGCTTCGCTCCCATTTAGCTCCACATGTTCAAGGCCACTACTGTTTTGTATGCAGGCTCTAATGGTATTAATTACGCCTTTGCTTTTTGCTACTACACCGAGTCAAAGTGTGTGCTGTGAAAAAGACCCATTGGTCATGCTTCGGGCAACATGAAAGGAGTATAGAATTACACTTTGTATTCAGGCTGCGTTATTATTCATTCAGGCCACTGTAAACGCCTTGGGAAAAAAAATAAAAAATTGTTCCAACACTGCAATCAGCCATGATTACTGCCATGACATCCACCACACAAAGTGTGATGCCCTGAGTTTATTTGAAATTACAGCTGCAGTAAATGTTCACACCAAACATTATTATGCTGTATAATTTCAGAGGTGATGTTTAGGTTTGAGTTTGACACTTTAAAACGGTCATAAATGACAGAATATTGACAAACTGAGCATGAAAGTCCAAAAATGGTAAAAACTAGTCATTATAAAATAGCTGTTTACTTCACATTCATACATTACTGCTAATAATAAATCAGCAAGATGGAGTCATTATGGTCCAACAGGTTTTTTAGTTTTTCTTACAGTTATGCTTGGTGTGTGCTTTTTTTTTTGGTAATTTCAACAGTATTTACCGAAATGAAATAAGCAGAATTCATACTTCTGTCACCAAAAATGCAAAATAAAATGACTCAATAAGCTAAATTGTGGTTGTTTTTTATAAATCAACTACAACTCAAGTCATGTAAATAATCAACTTTTCTCTATTTATCCATTCTCTGCATTATCAGAATACAAGTTATACTGTGAAAAGTCTCGTGTTACGACAAGATAAATAGAGTATTGTTCTAAAAAGAAAAGCTTGTGTTGATCTAGATTAATTGATTTGTTTTGTTTTATAATTGTGTAATGTGCAGCCCGATGCTTTTCTTATTACGTGGTGATGAAAATAGCACCACTTCATTAAGTTGATTATTAAAGCTGATTATTTACGGTGACAGGAAATAAAAGTAGAGCTCATGTGTACCTTTGCAAACATATACTTTGAGATACTTTGAGAGTTTAACTTTAAAATCAAAAGGGGTAAACGAGTAGAAATGTAGGACTGAAAATTAGAATTTAAAGTGTCAAAGTAATTAATTTTCTGAACAAGCAGTTTTTGGGCATTTTTTTTTAAATTCTGTTGCTCTATTTAAATATTTAATAGGGGTAGTGGTGGCCTAGTGGTTTGTGAAGCGAACTCATAACCAGTGGGTCGCCGGTTCGAGTTCTCGTACTGGCAAGTGGCAGCCCACTGCTCCTAGTATGTATAGTTAAGGTTAACTTTGAATAGGATGGGTCAAATGCAGAGAAGGAATTTCCCCAAGAGGATCAATAAAGGTTAGATTATTTATTTTTATAGATGATTATTATTTTAATCAGTTTTCATACTTCTCTCTGCTCTGTGCCTGCAATTCAGTCTAAAAGTCCTTGTTTTTTGTCACATGATGGTTGGTCTCAGCTAAGTCGCTAATAGCTTTCCAATTTTGCCATTGAGCTCTGGATTATTATTATTATTATTATTATTATTATTTTTTTACAGAATCTGCTTCGAGCAAATGGTTTATTTTTGGTGATTTTTTAAATAAGACATGTAAAGTGATTTTGATTTTAATTAAATATCACAGTTTCAAGCTTAGATTTGGTTAAGTTTCCTGACAGAACAGCACATCACTGATGAGTAGTTCAAGGACTACTATTCAGAGAGTTAAAAATCCAACAATTGTTCTGGCTTTTACAGTCTCTGGCTCTGATGAATGGCGTCATTTTGACAAATTTTGTAAAGACAACATGCTTTTCAAACCCACCGGTGTGTTTTTGCGGTTCAGAAGGCTAAAGGCCTTTTTATTTCTCGATGATCAACATAAACACTCCAGACTGCGAACCTGTTGATATAAATGCTTCTCTTTGAGATATCTCAGCAGAGCACATATTGACGTCTCGCGGTGAAAATTTCTGTTAGTTCAAGGACGGCAGGACCTCATCCGCAGCAGATAAAACTGAGCACATTGCTCGACAGATTCATTAAATATAAAAAAGGCTGGATTTTTTTTTTACAACACCCAGACCAATCTTTAGGAAAAAAAAACACATTAAATCAGATGGAATAGTGCGTTACCTTGGCATGTGGCTGTTGAAAGGTGACTCTGGAGCTGTTGATGAGTGATGAGTATCTGAATAAGTGGGTGGGGGAGGTGGGGAATCTGTGGCTGCTGCTGGGCTGGTTGTGCAGGACAGCTGAGAAGCAGATGTGAACTGTGTCCTTCAGCGCCTTCAGCTGAGACTCCTGTCGCCAAACAAGATTACACACACAAGAAGATTTCTGAATCCCCTTCATCCCTTCTTCCATCCACATGAGAAATTTACTTAAGCATTAAAGCCGTGGGAGGGCCACGCTTTAAAGTGACTTTAGAACAGCTAGAAGGCATCGTTAGGCGGGACGTGAAGCGGAACTCACCAGAGGAGTAAAAAAGAAGGAGAAATAATCTACGTTTAATCAATAATAATAGACAAAATGATCACTTTAATCATTTTACAACAGCCACTCATGTCTATACTACCTGTTTTTCAAACCAGCCCTTTTCTCCCTCATGCAATTTTAACCCGTCTAGCTTAGCCTCGGTAAGAGTGTGTCAATAAGCTCATGTATAATTAACGCTTCACCTTATAAACTAAAGCTGCTGCAAGTGTCAAACCTGCTGAAGCTAATAAGAAAACCGCAATAGTTTGACTTCTACACTCAACCTGCATCCTCCAAACTGTCCAAAAACAGAAGGTTATACAGACCACACATTATTTATTCATTCACTCATTCAGTTACCCACGCCAATGAAGTTGGGCCGTGGGTAGGGTGGTCACTGCCGTCTGTCTGTCTGTCTGTCTGTGGGTGGCTATGTTCACACCATAACTCGATAACAAAAGGTCACAGGGTTCCCTGCCATGTTTAGGAAGGCATCCGGCGTGGGTCTGCATCTTGCTTGAGTGCATTCTAGTTTCTTTATTCGTTCGGTTTGACATTGCAGAGTTTGAATGGGTCAGATGAGCGCGACGGGACAAGCTGGAAGTTAAAATCTGCAGTGGAAATACAGCCATGCTATCACAATTCATAATTACTGCATGAAAAAATACGCTAATTTTAATTCACCTTATCCAGCGCCGTCTTCTCCAGTTCCTCCTTGGCGATGGTTAACTTGTGCTCCAGGTCCATTAGCTGCTGCCCCTGCACAGAGACAGGACTTCTGTAGCAGCTGTTTGTTCAGTGCAAACAAAGCATTTCTCCAGAAGCATCAATAACAAAAAAAATCTATTGCACAAACTTTAATTCTGACTTTTTTGAAATTCCTGTATCTTATGACACCTCATACACATTGTTCTAGCACTAAATCACATGCAGATTGTATGTATTTAGCAATCTAGGATTCATACTCATAGCTACATATATAATACATTTGGCTTTAGCACTAAAATCTTTCTGGTTTGTTTCGTGCAGCACAAAAATCTGCAGAATCCAGGAGGTATAAGCATAAGTTCATATTGAATCACATCTGCCCTTAACACAGAAAAAAAAGTTAAATCTTGACAGTTATGAGAATGGACCCTCTTGAAAGTGTCAAAGCCCTTAATGAGCATCAGTTTAATCCCTGGACCGAACAGCACGCACAAAAGGGCTGTTTTCAGTAATTGAGCCAATATAACTCCATATGAGGATCAACAGACCTTCCTCTGAGGAGTCTTTTATTATTGATAAACTCATCAAGAGCGAGAAGAAAAAAGAAACTGGGGATCATTTGCATGCAGTCGGAGTAAAACCGACCTCGGTGGTTGGACTTTGAGCCATGAACTTTTATTGGGCGTCTTTTACTGGCCTCTCAAAGTGATAAAGTGCACAGACTTTGGATTCTGAGACACTCAAGGTCAGGTAAGCCAACAAACAGCAAGCAGCACAATCTCTGCAAAAAAATAAAACATTTTTAGAGAGTGGTAATGAAGCTGATTGATGGTTTTTGGTGAGTTTTATCGACTTGTGAGGTGCCTCGGTGAGTTTTGTGACACAGTGGGGACGCTTGGCATGTTTCGCCGATTTCATCTCATTTTCATCTCGATTTCTGCCAGTAAAGTGGTGATTTTAATGATGAACATGTCTGTCACTTCCACCACTCGACAGGGAAGCTAAAAATGGTGTTTAAGTTTTCCCTGACAGATGAGTCAGGCAGTGAGACTCAAGGACGGAGCAGTTTTCGGCGCTGTGGGTTTTTTCAAAGAAGCCAAAGAATTAGATCTTTTTTCTTAGAAGGTTTTTTTTTTTTTTTTTTTTCCAGATACAGGTAGTTTAGGACAATTGCACAAAGTCATTTGTTGGGGCTGCACTCGAGAGAGGTAATAAAGTTTGAGGAAGAGTTCTTTAATCAAGGACACAAAGGCTTAACAGATCTCTGAGTGGCAAATGACAAATGAAAGTATTCACTGACACGTACTTGAAAGAGATACTGAAGGTTACTGGAAAAAAAAGTCCAATTTCTGGAATGTTATTAGACATTTGCCACTAAAGTAATGGCAATAGACACTATAATAATAATGTTAACAACTGCAGAACACCAATGTAAAACGCTCATCCATTTTAGATGTTATTAGCCCATTATATAACCATTATCATAGAATATTTTTCTCATACCTATGGGCCAGTAAAGACCTCCTCCATCTTCTAGTACCTCAGTAGGCCATTATAACTCCATTTAATAGTAGTGGAGCAGAAAGTTTGCAGTTAGAATTAGTTGGCTGAGGCAGATATCAGATGACTTTGAGGCAGAAAATTTGAGTTGCAGTATTATTATCAGACTTTCAATCGCTGTTTTTACTTCTTAAATTTCATTTTTACTCAGTGTTTGGTTCCGTTTAGGCACCCTTTCGCTATGTTTACCACATGTTACAAAGGTACATTTTCTAAGTTTCCAGGGTGCTGATTCAACCAGAGATTTAGCATACATTTTTTCACATGTCCACAAGAGGTCACGAACTTTATCAGGGTAACTTTCTGTATTTCTGTTATCAGAATGGATAATAACACATCTATTGAGCTCCTACATTGAGGAGGAGGTTCCTACTGGGCGGGAAAAATATGTGCTGTCAGCAGATTTTGAGGCAGGAGATTTGAGATTAAGTCCTGTCTCCATACATTCTTGTTTTGGGTGTTAATGATTATTGGTGCTGGTAATAATTTAACTGATTAAAAATACACTAACTGACAAGGCAGAAGACAAACGTCATGCATGTCAGAAAATGTATTGTAGATCAGCTGCAGTACCTGGTTGTTCCACCAGGTGGAGCCTCTTACTGTTTAATACTGTAGAGACCAGAGGAGGCATCACTTGGACTATGGGCACATTTATGTTGGCAACCAGAGAGCATTGTGGGGGCTTAGCTAATAAAAGGGCACCATGACAACGACTTATGTAGCGGTTAATGTCTTCTGGCCAAAGTTCCCAAAATTAACACGAGCTGAAGTCTAGAAGGACATAGTTATAACCTTTCAAAGTTTCTTTTGCAGCAAATGTCATGTGGCCATGGTTAAAAGTAGCAATATGAATGTATCGACAATTTTTCACTGTACTTCATCTGTGTTGATGATTAATACATTTTTGATTGATAAGTTTGCAGACTATCGGTTAAGAAAATAATGAAAAATTTGCACCCCTAATTCTTATTGTATTATTCTTTGACTTGAGTCTTGTTTTGATTTTGACTTTTGCTCAGTGTTTTTTCTTTCACTGTTTACTTGCATTGTCAGTCAATGTTTGGTGAAGTTTAGGTACCTAAACTACTTAGGTTTAGAAAAGAATCATGGTTTGGGTCAAATTACACCGTTTTGCTATGTTTACTACATGTTACAAAGCTCCATTTTTACATTTCCAGGGTTAAAACTGCACTAAAGAAGCTTAGGCCGTTATTTATTGGGTTACTTTCTGTTTGATACTTGATACAGTTTTTATGTTTCCATGGTAAAAACTCCATTGAAGATTGTACATGCACGTATTCACATGACCACAAGAGTTTACCTACATTATCAAGGTTAGTGTTTATTGTCTGTTTATCAATTATCAGATCAGACATCTACTGAGCCTCCTAAAAGACGGAGGGGGTCCTGACGGATTCATATATATGGGAAAGATATGTGCTAATAACAACTGTTTCATGGGCCAGTAATGTCCAAATCTGCACTTTGAGCTGCCCTCCGACGTTTCTGAATTTATGTTTATGTGCTGAGTTCAGAGGAAATATTGCAGAAAAGTGCAGAGTGATGAATAATCATGAGTCCAGGCTGAATTGGAGAAAAAAAGCTGCAACCCCATTATTAGTTTGTCTTCTAAAGGATGTGAATGTTGTGTGTTTGTATGTGAGTACAGTAGGGAGTCATTACATTCATTACACAGAGCATCATCAGCTGAGTCCTCTGAGGACTGCGGGCGAATCAGCGCTGACCCAGAAACGCTGACTTTCAGGGTTAGTGCCTCCAAGTCTGAAGTATTTCTGAGTCCATTACAGAGGTGTGGGGTCGGTGGGTCCTGAACTCTGCCAGACGAAGCATGCAGCTACATAAAGCCGTCATCTTTCTTCTGTTTTGTTCGAGGATACAGCTCCAGGGGTAAATTTAAAAAGTGGACTGACGGAGAGAAGAAGATGTAAAAGCTCGCCTTGTTCTGCCAAAAAACAGCGTCTCACAGGGAAACACTGGGAATTCACCGTCGCTTCCTCTAAAGTTTCTAATGTTCCAGCTCAGCAAGTGAAGGGAAACCTACCTCTTTTTAGAGTTTACAGTTAAGCACAGCGACTGATTTAGATTCAGCTGTCTTTTCTTAGCGGTTGTCCTTCAAATCTGAGGGCTAGTAATGCAAAATGTATATATTTATGATATTTTAACCTCAAAACATGCTTTTGGCTGCTTTCACTGGTTTCATATGTATGATATTTTATCAAATGATCCTACAAGTTACTATCCTGTTTTACTATTTTATTCAATTTGATACTGTTTTTCTTGATTTATGTCACTACTTTTATCCTGTCTTGATGTTGCTTCCTGTCTGATAACATATACTTTGGTCAACTCAGGTCATTTTAAACGTGCTATATAAAAACAATTAAAACTGAAAAAATGCAAAAAATGTCTTCTATAACAAAGTTACAAGGTGTTTGGTGAAAGTTAAGGCACCAAAACTACCTGGTTTCGAAAATACTCATGGTTTGGGTAAAAAAAACAAACACTTTTCTATTTTGTATGTTTACATGACCACAAGGGAAACATTCATATTTCTAGAGTTTACAGTTTAGCACAGGGACTGATTTAGATTTAGGTCACTTTTCTTAGCAGTTGTGCTTCATATCTGAGGGCCAGTAATGAAAAATTACCATATTTATGATATTTTAACCTCAAAATGTGCTTTTGGCCTTTCCTAATATCTCAATAAACTCATATTTATGTTATTTTAGCAAATGATCCTACTCGTTACTATCCTGTTTTCCTGATATTCTATTTTATTATGGTTTACTTGATTTATTTCACTCGTTTTATCCTGTTTTGATGTTTGCACATGATTTAGTTGATTCCTGTCTGATAACGTGCAGTCAACTCAGGTTACTTTAAACGTGCTATATAAATACATTTGTTTTGATATTAAGTGCTACTCTCTGGAAATAGTAAAAACATAAACATTTCTTTTGTAACAAAGTTAGAAGGTGTTTGCTGAAGTTTGGGCACCAAAACTACTCGGCTAGGTTTAGAAAAGGATCTAAATATGTTTATCACGTTACAAATCTCCATTTTGTACATTTACAGGGTAAAAATGTGCTTTTTCACATGACCCCAAGGGAAACCTTCCTCTTTGTAGAATTTATAGTTTAGCACAGAGACTGATTTAGATTCAGGGTATTTTTTTTGTATTTTCTTTGCAGTTGTCCTTCAAATCTGAGGGCCAGTAATGAAAAAATTATCCACTAAAGAAACTCTGATAAAACTGACTTCTTCCCTGCCACTCTCTCTGTGGTCCATCTTCATTTTATGCATCTGCAATTTGTCAAAAAAAAGCACCATTTTTATTCTTTCGTGGCCACACCTGCCAATTCTCAGACTGAATATGGTCCCTGAGATAAAATACTTTCTTGATGTTTGCTCCTTCTCCAGTGCTGAGGTTGTTTTTTGTGTACTGTGACATTGTGTTTGCAAAATGCACTTTGATATGGTACAACAGCTGTCATAACCAATTCAATCGCCTCATGGTCAAGGTGCCTTGACTGACATTCCCCCCTGTGAGGCTGATGACATTTCGGCTATCTGGAGTGGCTCTTCTTCTACTTCCTGCTCCTCTGTCTCCTGCTGGGCTTTTGATCACAGCACAGGGAATACAGATGAGTTTTCAGGAACAGCCAGGACTGTGGGGGGGTCATAGAACCATGATGCATTTTCCTCTGACCTTTTCCATCAGAATAACTGAAAAACAGTGTCTGTCATCTCGCAAAGACAAAGAAAACGATCAAATTAGCCTTATCTTTATTCTGGAGCTGCAAATCAGCAATAATGTTTAAAGGTTTGCGCGAAACGTTGGGTGACATTGAGGAATAACGTTGTTTTGCGCGAGTGACTGATGCAATTTGGAGACAGCGATTTACGAGCAGTGACACCAGGCAAACAAGTCAATGCATCCATCATTCACGGGCTAGAAATAGAACAAGGAACAGGACATCCAGGGACAATATATTCAGGTGTAGAAGCATCAAATTCTGTCCATGACACATCTTCAGGAATGATGGCATCAAAACATACAGTTAAAAAAAAGGTATCACAAGGCATCGTGGCAGAAACTGGCATTTTAACACTGCAAACAAGGCCTGAAAGGTCAGTGCATGTAGCAGTAAATGCCAATAAATATTACGTGAGTGCTTAGATGTGGGAACACTTAGTCCCAGCAATACAAGGGAGTATACGGGTGGGCAACAATACACAACGGTTTCTTGTTTGCACTGTTTATTTTGTGCTCGCAGGGGAAGTGAGCAGGATGCCAAAAAAAAAAAAAAACCCCACTGTGCTGCTGTTTGAATTGCAGCAGTACATGCTGTCATTTGCAATTTGCGTCTTCAGGATTCCCTTATATGATCTAATGCATAATTCTGTATCAAGTTCATTCACTGCTGTCCACATCATTTATCCGCATCGCCTCCGTGATCGAAGAGGATGGGGTGGATCTTGCAGAGGGGAAAACAGAGGACAAGACTTATGTGGACTAAGTGTTGGCCGATTGACTTTGCAGTCTGCTGCCTTGCTGGAAGGGACTCTGTAATTGCGGGTTGAATTAATTGGAGCAGGTCCTGTGATGGGATCATCCTTTCAAGGCGGTCCGAAGCACCTGTTTACCCCTGGTTCTGGAACTACTGTAAAGCCACCCACCTTCAGTTTTGAGCTTACCTTAAAAATTAAATCCTTTTTCCCGTACCGCAGTTCTTTCAGTTGAGCCTGGATTTTTTTGGACTGCAAAAGGAAGATAAGGAAATAAGTGTTAGCTTATTCAAATAGCGAAATTGGTTTTAGATCACGTAGCAGGATTCTGCCAGCTGCAGCAGAAGACTCCTTTGTGAGTGTTCCCTGGGCGAAGCTGTGGCTTAAAGGAAAGGCCCTACTGAGAGGAAGAAAATATCAAATCTACCCTTCACTGAACTGCATAGTCCACACAATGATGCAGTCATGCACTGGCTTCTCTCCCACTGTCTAAACCTCAATTCTCACTCCCACTACACACATTACCGCCGCCATTGCCGCACACGTGCACACTCTTTTTTTTCTTCTTCCCAGGTTGCTCGGCTGTCATCGGTAAGCAGCACACACAAAATAGAGCACTTCTTAACCGCCGCCCCCGAGCGTGCACGGTGACCGGCTCTGGCTGACATTCACTCTGCTGCTCCACATCAGTGGGCACATCGAACATGGAGGTTGTCTCCCAGATAGCTTGATACACGGCCATCCTTAAAGCTGCTCATGATGTGAGCATGAACTGAGAGGGCTTCTCTGAGCACTCAGTGAGGCTGGGAGGAATTTTTCATGGAGTCTTTGTGCTGTGAAGCCTTACAAGACTGGAACTCAGCTTGCTATTTGTTTCTATGTGAGTCTCTATGCCTGTGTCTTTCTAAATTTCTCCCAAAACCCAATAACAGGTTTTAAAGGCATGGTGTCTTTAAAATAACCACCAAAATAACACCATTTATCAGAGCCATAAACAGTAAAAACAGAAACAGTCATCAGATTTTCAACTTTCCGACAGTCCTTAAACTACTCTGTGATACGTCATTCTGTTGAAAAATTTAACCAAATCTAAACTTAAAATTGTGATATTTCATCAACATGACTTTATTCTGCTTCTGTCTTGTTAAAATTGTATTAAAAAAAAGCATTTTAACTATCCAGATTATGTGAAAAACAAAAAATTCTGCACTTGTTGGTGCAACCGTGAAGCTTTTATTGACTCAACTGTGACCAGCAGTCACGTAACAAAAATTCAGTGACTTATCAGATGAACTGCAGGCATTGTAAAATTACTAGTAGAGTTCTGTTGGGAGCTGGACCAAGTTTTAAATCAGCCACTTTATTCTAAATGTCTGGTTTAAAAAATAAAAAAAATAATGGCAAAAAATAAATAATTTGCTCTAAGCAAATTCTGTAAAAGTCTAAAAATTCTGAATTCCTCAGTACAAACAAGAATACATAAGTTACTTATACATGACTAACAGTCACCTGACAAAAATAAATACCTAATCAAAGAAATTAAACTTTCTTTAAATGATTTACGGCATTCTAACTGTGTCATCCTGCACAGAAGACAACTGAGAGCCTCCACAAAGCATTTCAGAGGAATCTTTCATGGAGTTTTTGCACTGTGAAGCCTTCAAAGACTGGAACTGTATGTTATGCAAATAAAACGCAGCTTACTATTTGTTTTTGTATGTGTCTCTATGCCAAGGTCTTTCTATATTTCTCCCAAAACCCACTATCAGGTTATTTCTTTGAAATAACTAAAATTATAGTTAAAATGTACGCCAGAAATGGTAAAAACAGAAAGAGTCGTCAGATTTTCAACTTTCCAACAGTCCTTGAACTAGTCATCTAAGTTTGAAATCAAAGGCACTTTATTCTACATGTCTGGCTTAAAAAACAGGGGGAAAAAAGTTTGCTTTAACCCGATTCTGTAAAAAACTAAAAATTCGAAACTCCTGGGTATAAAGACAGTAGTGACTCATCTGTGACCAACAGTCACTTGACAAAAATTCAAGGAGTTTTAGCTGAACTGGGCTGAACTGCAGGCTGCATTTACACAAAGCATTTTTTCCAGTGTTGGTAACACCTGTAGGCACTTGGAAAAATGCTGTACATGTTGATTTCAGTTTGTTTTAGTTTCTGTAAAATATACAATTAAATAAATTCAACTTTAGCCATTTCTTTTTTTCATGATTTCTGGTATAGTGTCATCTTGTACAGAAGACAACTGAGAGTCTCCATGCAGCATTTCAGAGGAATTTTTCATTGAGTTTTCATGCTGTGAAGCCTTTTGCAAGACTGGAACTGTATGTTATGCAAATAAAACTCAGCTTGAACCCCAAAGAAGACAAAAGATCGATCATTCATTAAAATAGTTGACTTGAATAAATATTCCAGTTCTGCTTTAGAATTCTAGATTTCTCTTCCCGTCTGTCTTGACTCAGGCAGTTCAAATGTGATACGACGTTGAATCTTTTCCACCGAACACAATGCTGAGGGACAAATTCACTTCACAGGGTTTTGTGCACTTGCGAAGCACCTGAGCCTCTTTTGTTATGAGATTCTTTATCTTGTTATTCCTCTTCTCAGGGTGATTCCATGTCCCAAGACACTCATCTCCGTCTCGTACAACTGGATTCAAAAAATTGCATCCCGGGGCTTCTCGTAAAAAACAGGTTAAATAAACACAGAGCAAACTTTAAAAGCGGGACTCACTGAGGGCAAGTGATCTTTATATTTGATTTCAGGTCGTAAAGTGTGTTTTCCTGTGGCCCGGGTCATAAAATAAAATGTTAACAAATTAATTTTACTTGCATCGGTTAAGTGGCGCTTTTGAGATACTCGCCCGGTAATGGAATGAATCATATTAAGAGGCTGCAGAGTCATAGGATTAACTTATACATGCAAATATGTGAATATACTCTGAATTGCCAAAGCATTGGTCTGTTATTTACTCAGAATAAATTATGTTGGCTGTCTCCTCTGCCCAGGAGAATCACCGCAGCATCTCTTTCTTGTTGTGATGCTTCAGGATGAGGTCTGCATTTCAAAACTATGCAGACTACAGTGACAAGCTTGGTGTAATTTAACATCTCTCCCTAAATATTTCAAGAAATGTATAACTGTAAGTCATCAGCCTTGTGGGAATGATGACATTTTTGCAGTCTATCCCAAGGCCAGACATGATAACACACCGAGCTGCCACAATATTAAGACCAGCAGATCCTTTAAGTCCTTGAAATTGCAATATAAGGCCTCCATGCATCAGATTCAATTTCCAGCACATTCCACAGATGTGCAATCAGATGTGGAGGCCGAGTCAACACCTTGAACTCTTGGTCACGTTCTTCAAACTGTTTCTGAACAATGTTTGCATGAAGGGATGTATGCGGTCTGCAGCAATGTTTAGGTACGTGTCAAAGTAACATCCACATGAATGCAGGATCCAGTTTTTCCTATCAAAGCATCACACAGAGCATCAAACTGCCTTGCTGTCTTCCCATAATGCATCCTGCTGCCATCTCTTCTCCACATGATGTAAAGGAAAACATGATTTCTCAGACCAGACTGACTTGTTTCATTCCTACATGTTTCAGTTCCATTATAGGAGTCAGACATTAAGGTTTTCAGTTGGTTGTGCTTGGACCACTTTTGGTAATGATAAACTATTTGTTTCTACATGTGTCTCTGTGCCTGTGTCTTTCTAAATTTCTCATAGTTAAACCTCTGAACTCCAAAACCCACTATCAGGTTTGAAAGGCATATTGTCTTTAAAATAACCATGATAATTACACCATTTATCAGAGCCAGAAACAGTAAAAACAGAAAGATTCGTGGGATGTTCAATTTTACGATGGTCCTTGAATTCATCTGTGACATGCTGTTCTGTTGGAAAGCTGGACCAAATCTAGGTTTGATATCAAAGTCACTTTATTCTACAGGTTTGGTTTAAAAAATAGACAAAAAAAAAACAAACTGTTTGCTCTAACCCAATTCTGTAAAAAACAAATAATTCTGCGCTCAACCAACAGTCACCTGACAAAAATTCAGAGAGTTTTAGAACTGCGATGAACTGCAGGCTGTGTTTGCACAAAGTAGTAGTATCTAGGGCTGCCATTTTTTTTTTCCAGTAGGGGAATCTTAACCAAATCACAGCTCAAGGTTGTGATATTTCATCAAAATCAATTGTCTAAAAAATAAGCAGTTTGCACCAACAGGATTCTGCAAAAAACTAATAATTCTATTCACCTTGGCAAAACTTTGAAGCCATTTGTGACTCAGCTGTGACCAACATGACAAAAATTCAGGGAATGTTCGGGTGAACTGGGTTGAACTGCAGGATAGGAGACAAGTATGGAAACAAAATGAAAATGTAAGTAGTAAAACATCTGAAGTATGTAGAGTTACCATGTTTTTTTCCGAGTATTGTTAACACCTGTAGGCCCTTAGAAAAAAAAAATCAAAGGAAATCAATTTTCGTTTTACATTTTTTTGATTGCTGTCATTCTAACTGCGTCATACTGCACAGAATTTGAGTTCTCTCTCCTTCTAGCCATGACTGTGATGTTTCCATAGAGGTTCAGGACTTTATATTGCACTGAAAAAGTGAGAAAAATGTGACAGGAGCAAAAGAAAATGCACAGGAATTACTCAGGGTTCGGAGGGTTAAATCAATTAGTTATTTTTCCTGTAAAACATTAGATAACAGTCAATATACTATAATATTAGACTATAGTTTCTAATCTGATGAGACGAACCCATCAAATGTTGAGCATTTTTGCTTGAAAATGAGCCCACAGTGAGTAAAAATGTGTCAACTACTCTGAGTTCAGAGGGTTAAGATAAGATAAGATAAGATAAGATAATCCTTTATTGATCTCACAATGGAGAAATTCACTAATGTATTTTCAGTGTAGAACAATTGGTGGTTGTTGTTACTGACAAAACATTTCCTTTTGTCAAAGAATAGATCTGTTTTGTATGTGCAGACTGTGACCAAAGCTCAATGTACCATAAATCGGCCCTGAAAGAGCAAACTGCTCCACGTTACATTACAATAGCTACAAACAGATACAAAGGTGACGCCGGTGGGTGGTGTGCAGGAACGTCCTCAGCATGTAGAATCTGAACCAAAGCACAGCAGCATCACAAACCTTCCCCGTTTAAACAGATTGCCCTATTTGTGGAGTGTGTCTGATTGGCTGTAGCCTGCTGACTGGCTGACAGCCAAAACTCAAGTATATATTTTATATCAATAATTTCAGTCAGGGTAATGTGATTTATTCAATGCAGATGGCGAACGAAGTAGAACAGCATAGTAATACGTTTGTTTTATTTAAAGATTCTGCTCCTGCATTCTCCCTGTGCACAAATCAATGGTATTGTATGATCCATGACTGAAGCTGGAAACACACAACATCCCCCAAAACATCACGTTATCAAAGCGGCCGGATATCAAACATTCATATGTGCAGAAGCTGCTTTGATTTCTGATTCCTGGATGAGGCCCGAACCATTAATATTACATCCATTTAACGACATATATCATCGATCTGCTGCTTCCTGACAGGACTAAATTAAAAAAAAAACAATAAAGACTTGAAGATGCAGACAAGTAATGATGACTAGGACATGAATGATGAAGGTCACAGCTGCCTAAAAAAAATCATGTTTGGACTCAACAAAACAAATAATATAATGGTTTGCATCAATGTTTTTGAGTTAAGACAACTTCTAATGCAATTATGTTCAACCAACAAACTACACTGAGTTGGTAGAATTAGTTTTTCCTCTACAGTCAAAGGTATTTTTAATAATTTAATTATTAATGACTGGTAGCATGAACACAAGTTTTTAAGTTGTTTACTCAGAAACAATAAGTTGTTTTAAGCAGTATTTCCACAGTATTTTATCGTTTTTTTTTTAGTGTTATGTTCTTAATTACCACACTTATGTACAGTATACAGTAAGTAGGTAGGGGAGGAGACTTGAAATCCTGACCTCAAATTGAAGAAACATTT
>OMNN01094417.1:0-10989 GCA_900302755.1 Chromis chromis | reverse complement strand
GGAGAGCATGAGACAGGAGGAAAAGATTTACTGGGACTTTCTGTGTCCTTTGGGATGACAGGCAGAAACATAAAACACACACACACACACACACACACACACACACACACACACACACACACACACACACACACACACACACGTGTTGCATAGATGTGCCAATTTTAAGAGGATTATTGCAAAGGAGAACACAAAGCAATTACTGTCACCTATCATCATCACACTTGCTTCACACATGCACACACACATCCACACTCTCACACAAACACACACACTGCAACAGGCTGCAGTGAGGGAAAGCACTGAGACTCGGTGAAGCAGCGAGATGCAGGAATATGATATTATAGTGCTTGGAACTGGACTTAAGGTAAGATAACTTGTGTTGCAATTAAAGATGTACACGACAAAAGTAGAAAGAGTCTGTCGGCTCACAGAATATTACAACTATTGCAGTTTCACTTAGTCAGTCTCTTAAGAGCACAGCAACTGGTAGTTATTTGGTTCATTCATAGGCTGCAGAGTTTCAGCCTCATAAACCCAGCTAACTGTCTTTAGTTGCATTGCCTTTAGTTCAGGAGTATGTCTTTGTGAAAACTGCAAGTAAAATAGCACAAATTCTGTTTTTCTGGGATTATCAGACATAGTTTTACCAATTTATCCAAACTAAAATCTATTAATCACATGTGGAAATCCACTCAGATGCCAATGCAAGGTTTGTTTTTACATCCTGAGCAATTTAGGGAATCGTGCCATGATCAAGATTTGCATTTTCTGGAAAGTACAAAAATACTTATATATATATAATACGAAAGTATTTACCATTACTGTAATCAAACTGATCTTCAAGCTCAGATGCAGAGACACACATTTATATTTTGTCCTTAGCACTCTAACCCATTAAGACTTGATGCAACATGTGTGTATCTGTGTGTGTTTAGAGGGTTTAGAGGAGAAATCATTGATTTTTTGAATGCTATCTGTCACTATAATTAATCCTAATAGCATATGTGATAGCAAAGTTTGCCTACCAGTGAAATTCCTCCCATGTTTTTCACACTTTGATCATCCACATGCAGACGCTCTGAGCTCCTGCTGCCTGTCAAAAGGGATTTATGGCAATGAAATGACATCATTGCACTCGTCCTGATCTGCATATTAAACTGCTGATCCTGAAACCATTTGACCCACTAACCAGCAACCTTCCACTGTCTCTTTCAGGAATGTATCCTGTCTGGTTTAATGTCTCTAAGTGGGAAAAAGGTTCTTCACATTGACAAGAATCCTTATTACGGAGGAGAGAGTGCATCTATTTCTCCCCTGGAAGAAGTGTGTTCACACAAATTACACTAGCACACATGAATATTTCTTAAAACTTAATGCTACATCAATGAATGTAATATTAATTTATTTACAGCTGTACAAGAAGTTTAAGGTTCCAGATCCTTCTAAATCCACAAGCCGTGGGAAAGAGTGGAGCGTTGACCTCATCCCCAAATTTTTTCTTGCCACTGGTGAGTCTAATGCTGCTAATCTGAATGTATTATTTGTGCAATGCTTAGCTAATTAGTCCATTAATATTTGCTAAAATGTGTTGCTGTGCATTAGGTCAGCTGGTGAAAATCTTGGTGCACACTGAGGTTACTCGCTATCTGGACTTCAAAGTTGTTGAAGGCAGCTATGTATACAAAGGAGGCAAACTGCACAAAGTCCCTGCTACAGAGGAAGATGCTCATGCTTCAGGTGATGAACAAGTTGTTGCACTTCTTGAGATATTTTTTCTTGTGCATGTATCTTTTATAACATTAAAAAAACCACACTTTCAGATCTGATGGGCATGTTTGACAAGAGAAGGTTCAAGAAGCTGCTGCTCTTCGCCCTGAACTTTGACGTGAGAAATCCTCGCACCTACCAGGACATGGATCCTCAGAAAACAACCACACGGGATCTGTTCACTCGCTTTGACCTGGGCATCGATGTTATGGAGGTCATAGGTCATACCATAGCATTACACAGCAGTGAGAGGTCAGTTAGAGGAACTTCAGTAAATCAGAGAAGACTAGAATAGGCTGCCTATAGAATATAGGCAGCTGGATAGCTCAGTGAGTAACACCCCAGACCTTGGCATGGGAGATCAGTGGTTCAAATCCCGGTCAGGGTGCAGGTATCCAGTGAGGACCCTTAGGCAAGGTCCTTAATGCTGCCCCTCCTACCTACCTATGTATGTCGCTTTGGATAAAAGCGTCTGCTAAATGAAATTGTAGAATTGTAGAATAAATAATGAGGGATGATCCAAACTTCTTCCCTGGTGTCTTTGCAGTTACCTGGACGAACCCTATGTGGAAACTATCAGCAGGATCAGGCTCTACTGTGAGTCTCTGTCCCGCCACAACACCAGTCCATACATCTACCCTGTGTACGGGCTGGGAGAACTACCGCAGGGATTTGCCAGGTTAGACTCTTACTTTTTTTGATTATGATCCAATTTTCCAAAATGTTAAAGACCCCCTCCAGTGAAAATCTTGTTTTTTTTTTACGTTGTTAATATGTCCATATGATGCTTTTTATATGCTGGAGGACACATCATGAGCAAAATAAACAGTCAACGCCCCAGTTGAGCATTTCCACCTTAAAACTGCAGTGTACCAATGACAGTCTCAAAAACTCAGTTTTAGATTTCTGGGGTTTCTAACGTAACAAACCTAAAGAACCATTTCTGTCAACTTGCATAGGGGGACTTTCTGTATCATTGTTCTTCTTCAGAACTGGTTTCAAGTACTCCAATATGACAACTTTTCACTGTGTAACACAGAGTAGTTTTAGTGTTTGAGCAGATTCATAGGTGAGCTGGTGTGCTTGAGCTGCAGCGAATCAGAGAAATTTCATAGTGAAACGGTATGAGATTACATCTAAGCCGCTTTGAGGCAGAAAAGTATTGTTTAATGGGAAAAAAAATCTAAATACGTAACCTTGATATACAGAGATGAGTTTTTAGGGGTTAAATCAATGACTGAGGACTTTAATGGAAACAGTATGTTATGTTATGTTATGTTATGTTATGTTATGTTATGTTATGTTATGTTATGCTATGCTATGCTATGCTATGCTATGTTCCAGACTGAGCGCAGAATATGGAGGAACCTTCCTGTTGAACAGAACAGTGGATGAGATTGTGATGGACAACGGCAAAGTGACAGCTGTGAAATCTGAGGGGAAGGTGTGGTAGATACGACAGAGTGGCAGAAGAGCTGGATAAAATGTCCAGTGGTACAACTGTGCCGTCAGTGATTTTGTCTTTTCTCTCCCTCTAACAGATGTTCCACTGTAAACAGTTAATCTGTGATCCCAGCTACGTTCCCCATCGGGTTAGGAAAGTTGGACGGGTCATAAGGGTGATCTGTTTATTAAACCATCCAGTTAAAAACACTCATGAGGCCAACTCCTGTCAGATCATCATCCCTCAAACACAGCTCAACAGGAAGTCTGGTATGTTGTGTATCAATCTAAGTCTGAAAATAAATCAGTTACACTTCACAGCCAGATTAACTCACATGTGTGTTTGCATGTCAACCAGCCAAATTTAAACAATCAAAGGCTGACCCTCCTGGCTTATTATTCCTGCTTCTATTTTGTCCATACAGACATCTATATATCTGTAGTCTCCTTTAACCACAACGTGGCCTCCGATGGGATGTACATTGCCACGGTGAGCACAACCGCAGAAACAAGCAACCCAGAAAAAGAAGTGCAGCCGGGACTGGAGCTTCTCGAGCCCATCATGCAAAAGTTAGTTTTCATTTCCCTTTTTAAAAAATGTTTTAATAGCAAAACTGCAGCTGTTTAACTGATGTTATTTCCTGAACTAGATTTGTGTCTGTCAGCAACCTGCTAGTTCCAAAAGAGGATGGAACAAAGAATCAGGTAATGACCAGAAGAAAACAACTCAAAGATCAAAAAAATTTAAATAAGTGTGGTGACTGTAATTTTACCCATTTCCTCTCTCCTGATTAGATATTTGTGTCTCGCTCGTTTGACGCAACAAACCACTTTGAGGCTGAATGTCTAGACATCAAAGACATGTACCGCCGGCTCACAGGAGCAGAGCTCAGCTTTACGGGATCACGACACCAGTCCCATAACTCTGATGAAGACTGAGACACACATCAGGACCAAATGATTCAACAGCTGGAAGGCCATAATGACATAATGATGATTGTGGTGCACAGCTGTAAAGCAGTGGGTGTTATGTAGCATGTAGAGTGAACTCTGAGTGTGCTTTGTAAATGTTGGACGTCTTTTGTTCCTCTAATTTGTTTGCTATACTTTATACCTTCTGTGAAAATCTGTAAAACATGATTTTGCTGAATAAGTGTTTGGAAAACATCTTTTTCTTTGTTAAGCCCCATCACTTCAGTTCTCTGTGATTGCAGCTTTTTTTTGTTGTAATAAGACAATATCATATATAATAAAGTAAATCAGTGATCTAACTACTAAAACAATATCTTTGCTGCAGATTTTTTTTTGGTTTTATTGTTTACAGCCAAGGAATATATGAGCACACTGCATGTTGTGAAAACCAAAATTCTGGTCCACATTTGTCAGACATCTCAACTAAAACACACTAAAATTAAGGCTAAATACATTAAATAAAACTTCATATTCAATATGTGGTTAGCTGCTTAGCTCATTTAGAAGTCACTTTTGATATGAATGTATCATTTGACCTAACAGGCAAATTTGAATGGAATCATTCTTAATTTTTTGGAGCAGCCATCAGTGCATCTATTTTTCAGCCACAGCAGCCTGCATGTGAATGATTGGGATTTAAACATTCAGACTGACACTGGGCAGATGATTAGAGATGAATGACAGTGATGTGAGGAGGATTTGTGGATTCTCCTCTCTATGGGGCTTATGTGTGAGAAGGACAAAGCCACTGAATTATGTCATATGCTGCACAGGCAGCTTGTCGGTGGCAGCGCTGTTAGAGGCAGAGGGTGGACAGACGCACCGAGTAAAGAGGCTTATCCAAATGAAGGACAGTCGCCCCCATCACCATGTCAGGTAGTTGACTGGAACATACATTCACACATGTAACATCTGTTTTTTTGCATAGAGTTACCATTTAACTGGTGTACAGATCACATCTAAAATGAAAAAATCCAGTCTGCTGAATTTGTCTTACAATACATTTATGGTATACATAAAAATACATTACACTTGTGCCTGTAAAGCACTTACCATAAATATTTTATACATGGAAGACTAGTAATTAAATACAAGAATACAATTAAACTTTATTCTCCATCATTAGGATCCTCACTTTACATTCACTTGAGCATTTGTTCATGTTATTCACATGCACACAGAGCTGCGTTCACTTCTAAATCTAGATTTTGAAATCTAGATTTGGTTGCCGACATAATAACAGTGCTGTGCAACATTCTCATGTACAAAGGCTGACTGCTCGAAAAGCTCAACCCAACATCATCAGTACACAAAACTACTGTCAAACGTTTGTTTTCACTTTGGAGAGGAATCTGAAATTGGTGATAGCTCACTGCTCAACAGAGCGTGCCTCAGATCACTGAGTGACTGCTTTAACTGCCTTCATCTATAAAAAATGTAACTGTGAGAACTAATCATCAGAGCTGGATGTCAATGAGTTTGTTCCTTTGGGAGGTTTGTGCAGAAGCAGAATACCAGTCACATTTGTCAGTGAGCCTCTAACCTCCATCTGCAGTAATCAGTCCTAGTTGTTGTTGACGTCACAGCACTTATTCATGTTTCACTTCAAGGGCTGTGCTGGCAGAAGGAGGGATCAGACCAGCAGCTACCACTCTTCGCTCACTAGCCAGGAAGTTGAAGGTTGCACACGCATTGGGCTGTAAAACCACAGACATTAAAAATAAAGTGTAAATGTAAATTAGGGCAGCTGAGTTTGCTTTCATAGACAATAAGAAGTCTCTCAGTCTTTGAGTGTCATACTGTCATATTAGCACTTTCCTACTTTAAGACTGGGCATACTTTACCGTGTCCTGCACCTCCACCGCAATGCCTTTACGCTTAAGAAGAGCAAGAACTGAAGGATCAATCCGCTCAAGCCGTGAACCTGTACCCAGGACGAGGAGCTCTGGATAAACCAAGAAGAAAAGACAATAAGACAAATGATATGCATGTGGAAATGTTATTTTTTTTAATCTAAGAAATATACCATATATTCACATAAATGACAGAACAATTCAAAGAAAACATGAAAAACTGCATAGTTGGTGTGAAATTGGATCAGCCAGATGAATGTTCTACTTTGCTGTGATCAGTTGTTTCCATTGACTGCATATAAAGAACCCACTGTGGCATCGCCCATAAACGTCCTAAACAGCTGTTTTAGAGTCCTCCAAATTTCTGGTTAATCCAAAAGTAAGCAAAGAGGTAGAGCTGAGGCAGGTCATACAAACATCTCTAGATCGCAGACTATGGTATGACACCACCCACTTGTCATTTAAAACAGCCACACAGTTAGTTATGTGTAACTTTAAACCTCAATACAATTTTAATGGATGACTTATATAAAACGTCATCCTCTGCAAAGTTGTCTTGAACAGGGAAACTAGCTATTAAGACAAAAACTAGTTTTTGTAGCAGGCTGTAAATATGTTTATTTCTGCTGTAAAGTTGGGCTTTTTAACATACAGGTCTATGGTAATTAACTCGCTTTAGGAGCCAGCTGCTAGTGGCCATTCAGGGAACTGCAGTTTTTGTGCATTTCCATGTAGACTTAATTTTTCTGTGTGTGAAGCATGATCGGCTGTTACATTGTGAGGCATCTGCTAACCCTAAATTATCAAAAGAGACAAGATGAGCGTCCTGGCGGCTGTGGCTCAGGTGGTACGTTGGGTTGCCGGTTTAATCTCAAGCCCTAGGTTCCCCAGCTGGTCCTGGAGGAAGCTCGCAAGTCACCACAACACACTAAGAAACGATTTTGGTTATGATTAGTAGGTTTTAGTTTAAAAGGTGGGAAAGTAGTGGTTGTGGTTGCCTGCTGACCCACCAAAAAAAGCACTGAAACCACTTTGAATTTAAAATCTCTGTCAGTCAGTTACAACGGTTGCATCATGAGTTGCCCAACAATGTAACAACCAATCAGAGCGTCCCTCCAGCTTGATTCAATCTTCCTCAGCTGAACACCTGTTGGAGATTTTAGACTGATGTATTGGATGATGCCTTCTATTATAATCATTTAAACACCAAATGAGAGAATACTGTACAAATGTAAAATGATAGATGCCAAAGTGCACTGGAATTTGTAAGACACTATATTGGTTCCTCTTTTAATTTGTCACCCATCTGTATGTGCTTTTGTCTGTACCTATTCTTGGTTCAATCATGTGGAAGAGTGAAACACTTTCTTCTGTGATGTCTTTATAAGTGCCAACCTGTGGACAGAGAGATTGAAAACAACAAATCCAAAGATAATTGTTAAAATTAAATATAGAGAAGCAAATGATGCAACAAACTAAGAGCTGTGGGGATAGTTTGAATATTGATCTCACATTCCACTGCAGGATAGCAGGAGGCAGCAGAGCGCAGGGACCAAACACCCTGTTGCCATCAATGTTGAAACCTGCAGGACTGTAGCTGTGGATCATGATCCCACCATCAGGTTCCTTCTGCATGACGGACACTGTGGTACGCTGGTACAACTCATCATCACCAGGTTCCAGTCTATGAGCACGAGACAGAAATGGGCTGGAACGAAAGACAGGAAAATTAAGTTAGAACCAATTCCAATACAGAGTACCAATAGTTTTCTATCATTTATTGTCAGTATTGTTACTGCAAATATTGTGGACTGAAACAGACTCTGTAACTGTGACCTATCTCTGTACATTCTCCATCACTTTAAATTTCACAAAACCATGCTGCCCTGCTGAGCTGCTGCCAAGCGGCCCACTTTAAAAGCCAAAAATCTAACGCCAACCTACTGACAGGGCTGCCAGCCAGAAGCTTTAGGCCTTTTTCTGCAAGCCAGAAACAAACTGTTCTGCTTGTCAAGGAGTTGCACCAAATGTTAGCCTGTTGTCACACTTTTTTCCTGACTGTTACAAAAATCTGAGCAAGTTCAGCAATTCTTTGTTTCTGAGATGTGATGCGCAGCACTTTCTAGTTGGATGAAATGTCACCAGCTGTTTTTTTAGAGCAGTACAGCAGAGGACCGATGAGCTCACCTGCCCTGAAAAAAAAGGGAATGTTACAAATGACCTCCAGATGCAGTCGGAGATGCTCTGTGATGTAGCTTCAGGGGACAACTGGGAGACTAGAACTTGTTCAAATGGGAATCTCTTGCACCAGCACTTAACCTCAAGTGAACCATGGGATTCAACCAACAAAAGGAAGCAGTCATTCTGTCAATTACAATCCTAATAAAAGTGTAGATTTTAAACCCCTGAACACAGAATGCTGCTAAATTAACATTACAGGCCCAAAACATATAGACATGTAAAAGAAAATGATCTCATGTGCATAAAAACTTTGACAATGAATTTGGACAAAAATAGACAATATCTCCACTACAACTGTCTGTCCTGAAGTATGACAAGACAGTGATAAGCCTCATCAGGGATGACAACCTACTGGCCTACAGTGAGAAGGTGAAACAACTGGCAGACTGCTATGACACAAACTACCTGATCCTGAATGTCACAAAAACAAAAGAGATCATTGTTGAATTCAGGACAAAACAGGACAGTCACACAGCACTCCTCATCAAAGACACTGCTGTAGAGATAGTAGTTCCTGGGGATGCCGATCACAGATAGCCTGACCCTTAAACGTTACATTACTTGTAAAGAAAGCACAACCGTGTTTGCACTTTCTGCGCCCGGTGAGGAGGGCACACCTTCCCCCTTCCATCCTCACCATGTTTTATAGAAGCACCATAGAGAGAGTACTAACTAGCTGTATTATTGCTGTAGTTATTTTTTAGACATTCACTTTATAATCTGAGCACTTTGTTGTTTTATAATAGGGTGTGTATAGTCTTATTTATACTACAATGAGCCAATGCAACGTAATTCCATTTGAATGTGCACTGTCGTGTATAGCTTGAATGACAATAAAGTTAATTTAAGTCTAAGTCTTTAGACAAAGCATGATGAATTTGAACATTATGAAAAAACAATCTGGTCAAGAGAAACAACAGAATGACCAAAAAGAGAAACCCAGACTGAGTAGAATATCAGTAATTCAGGGCAATTAAGGAAAAACACAACACTAAGAGCAGCACACATTTAGGTGAAACAGGCTTTTTGACAATTTATTTTATTTTAAATTGAGTGTGTAATATTGTGATCTTTTCTATTTATATTTTAAATCACTATTAGTGGAAACATGCCCCACATGTGGATTACAGCTTTCCAAATGCAAGGACTTCCTTCTTTTGAACTTTAAACCAAACAATACTTCTATTTGGACTGTTTGTTGGACACAATTAGTAACTTGAAGATGTCATTTTCGGCACTGATATATAGATTTCACATTCTATTGCCTACTTAGTATTAAACAAACTGGTAAAATGAAAAAAAAAGCTGGTTGCTGTTCTAATCCTAAGTCAGTGCTAACTGTACTAATGCACATGCAGCCTTCTTTGGAGAATGAGAAAGACATAAAGAACATTAAACGATAATGATTTTATTTATTTCTTCAGACATAAATGTCTACTAGCTATACCACGATAGAATCTTTATAATACTGACTTACTGAATGCTAATTTGTATAACTAATGCAGGTGTTTCATAAGAATAACGCGACATGTTAATGTCATCGTCGTGGAGGAAAGTCAAGATACAGGACTGTTGTTTATTCATTTTTTTTCTTCTAGAGCCTAAAACAATCACAAGGCTCTAATAAAACAGGACCATACCTGGAGAAAGCGGGTACCGCCCTGGAGGAGAACAGAAACCCCGGTGTTGATCTGTGAAGGAGAAATCTGGCGCACATCGCAGTGGCCATGTTGACGGACTGACCGGTGACAGGCAGGGGGAAACAATTCCGTGTAACACCAGCAGACGCTCGCTTCCGGTGTTGTGTAACGTAAAATCGAACTAAAGTGTTTTTCCTGTCACATTTTCATCTCGTTCCTCACATTTGTATTCCTTATAGAGAACTATATTGTGTTAAAATACATGCAGTCTTATATTTTGTCCAGTTCAGTTTTTGGGAAAAGAAAACTAATATATTTTTAATACATCATACCTCGCAGCTAAATGCTAAGCTACCAGACTAACTGATGCCCTACACTGAAAATGAGTCACAATTAAAACAACTTGTATACTGTTACCCATGACCCTTCAAGAATTAAAAGTTAGTTGAAAATGTGCTTTCTCAAGGCTAAAACATGTAGATGAAAATGAAATTCTAACATTTTTTATTACTTTTCTGAAGCTGCTTTATTGCCCTGCTCGTTGGTAATGACCAGTTGGCTGATTTTACCCTGTATTCTCTGTTACTCTTTTACTTTTATACTTCTACTTTTTTTTAAGCCAATATGCCTTACCTTGGCCATCCTGTTATACACTGATCAGCTACAACATTATGACCACTGACAGGTGAAGTGAATAACATTGATCATATTGGTACTATGTGGTGTTCTGCTGGAAAACCTTGGATTTTAACATCCGTGTTGATGAGACTTAGACACCCAAATAAACATTGTCCCAGAACAAGCACACTCCCTCATGCAAATGGCAATCCTAAATGTCACTGGCCTACCCCCGCAGGAAAATGCACCCCACCACATGGCAACATCAAACAATCGGGAAGATCTTGAGGAACATGACAATGGCCCAACATGTTGATTTGACCTCCAAACTTCCTAGAGCCCATTCTGATCTGGTGCCAGACCCCATAGGACACCCTGAGAGGTCCTCTGGTCCATGCCCAATGGTTCAGAGCATTTTGGACCACATAAGGGGGACCAACACCATATTAGGC
>OMNN01094415.1:0-18166 GCA_900302755.1 Chromis chromis | reverse complement strand
ATGCTGTGAATCAGAAGGGATGGGTAAATAAATAAATGTGTTATGTATGACCAAGCACACAGACAGGGCTCTGGGGCTACTTGCTGGTCCAGCTGCGATGCACTCAGACAAGTGAATAAATCAGCACACAATTAGGGCCTGTGATTTCATTTATGGTACCTACGAGCGCTCCAGTGGCAGATTCTGGCAGATGTCATTTCTAGCCAATTGATTTTGCTGCTGTCCCGAGGCCCGTGCAGTCATGGCCCCTCTATCTGAATTACAAATGGATGGCAAACACGAGCCAAATGGCTGTCCAGGCAATTTCTGCATGATAGGAGTAGAATAATGTAAGAGACCACACTGGCACTGAAGGAACAAAGACATAAATAGACATGCACATCACTGGAGGCTCAGTAGTAAACATACTGTAAGTGCGTCAATGTAAGAACTCAGGCCCGTTTATGGACATATTTACCCCAGAAAAATACATTTTCAGTCAAGCATTAGTTATGAATTCTTTGAAGGAGCATCCTGTGAGTCTTTGTCAGTAAATCAGATTCTGTTTAACACCCAATATTCAATGGTGAATGCACTTTAAAATATCCCTCAGCAAAAGAAGCAAAATTGTTTCTAAGCTTCCATGAAATCTGTAAAAGTCTTGGGTTTATGCATCTGTGATGTTTTCACATGCACTCGTGAAAGAACTGCTCTGATGCAATCACGACACACTGAACATTGTCTTCTCAGTCATCTAGCAAGAGCACTTGACCACATGCAATGCAAATTGGCAATGTCATTTTCAAGCTGGAGTGAATCAAGACCATGGCCCTGGTCTAGAGCGCTTCATCAAACTGCCAACAGCATCCATTCACTGCTCGCTAGCTCCATTTTGTGCTTTGTTTCATTTCAATTTACCTTTTCTTTTGGACGGGATTCACGGTGTTCTGCACCTGACAGCAAAATTTCACTTCTAACACTAAGAATGTGAACATTTTCTCTGATGTTGGGGTAAGGGATAAGTTTACATTTAAAAATGTCCCAAATCAGGTAAGCTGCTGGCTGTGCTATGAAAGGAAAATCAGCATGCTAAATTTAAGGGCATTCACAGCAAATGAACAGCAAATGCATTTTAGTAGTAATGTAATCTTGGATTTAAAGTAAAAAGCAAAACCCCTGTAGCATACAGATGTTAAAAATGAGCCGTTCTTACTTTTTATTTCTCAAACTACTTGGAAAGTCTCACAGCTTCATTAACCCAATAGGCCTCCGGTGACTTGTTAGAACGTGTAAGGCAGGTGAGGAGTTGTCATTAGGAATATGCTTTCTTCTCTGACTCCTCGGACCTTTTGGCAACACTCAACAACCACGGGCTCCTCAGGCAACTAACTGAGGATCTGAAAATAAAGTTAACTGATGTCTACAAAGCAAGGCAGGGCTATAAAAAGATATCAAATTGCTTTAAAGTTGCAATTACCACTGTCCAAAATGTCATGACGAGGTGGCAGTTAAGAGTAGCTGTGGGAGTGGAAGACGACCTGGAAGACCAACAAAATTTACAGATGAAACTACATGTCTGGTGACTACAGAGGCAAAGCAAAATCCCCATATTACTGCAGAGGAGCTGCAGGAAGCTGACACGTTGGTGCACTGTTCCACTCTGCAGAACCGATGCATAAACATGGTCGACATGGAAGAGTCACCAGAGGGAAACCTTACCTGTGACCTCATCACCGTCTGCTTCAGGATGCAAATGTCATGCAGTCACTCAATTATGGTGATCCAAAGCAGATCTTCAAATACACACAATTCATGAAACCCAAGCTGAACAGTGCACAAACAAAGCTTCTTTTTTTCCCCCTCTTTGGGGTTTTATTTACTTCTTTTTACTTCAAATCAGCATAATATATCATTTGTCCAGAGGTGCTAAAAGCTTTGCATACAACAATATTAACACAGATAAAGGACTAAATGGCATGTTGTGTCACTTTGGGACAACAGCTCTCTGTCCTTTCCATCTCCTCTTAATTATGCCAAATCACTGGCTTTATTGACTTGTGAAAGATATGCATGACGTGGCCTTGATGCTCGGAGAGGAGGCACTTTATTAGAAAACTCAACCATAAAGAATCCACATCCATTCTCCCTGTTGTAGTCTATCTCCTCTCAAAGATACAGCCACAAACAACTAGAAACAAGGTCAAAGCCTAATTGATAGCAACAGACAAGGGACAAACAGAACAAAAAGATGTTATCTGATTGTTACTCTAGTTTTCTGAATAGCCCTTTAACAGCCTGAGTGTGTGGTTTTGTCAGAACCAAGGACCAGCATCAGAACCCCCTTACAGTTGGACAGGCAGGAGGGGGTTCCAAAGCAGATGGAGTATACTGGTGCTGTTATACTTGTACTGGTTTACCTGGAAGGGGCTCTTCTGCTTCACTATGAGCCAAACTCACTCACAGCCCACTCGGGTGTCTTTCAAGTAAGCAGCAAGTCTGCCGCTTTTTTCCCTTTTACATGCAAAACTGAGAATAAAGGCTTAGCTGGCCATGCAGATAGAAGGCTTTGCGAGAGACCTGCTAACCAGACCTAACCTCTTGGTCCTTTTGACCATTTTGTTATGAACAGCTTCAGGCATCAGACTCTGGTTTTCTCATCATTCATGATAATAAAAGGGAGAATATACTGCCCTGTCACAGGGAGGGCCTTTCCCGAATTGACCTTTAGTTGAAAATTGTTTGACACAGAAAAGGGACAGAAGATGAAGAGAAAAGGAACAGACAGACACCAAACTGTGATTTCCTCTCGGACACTCAGACAAGTGTGGTAAATTCTCCTTGAAGTGAACGGCCCAGTCTGACTTACCTGTAGTGGGCACACATGCAACACACTTGGATCCCCTACAATTGAGAGTGATAGCTTAAGACAACCTGCAAAAGACAATTGGTGCTGAAAGATTGATACCGCCTTTGTTGCTTTTCCCAAGGTTTCCTGCTCATCTTGTCCATATTAAGGAGGCCAATTCTAAAGCTATTTGAAGCAAACTTATGCTATATAAATAAAACTGACTTTACTTTACTTGACTTGACTCGGGGTTCAAACATTTTCTTTAAGCTTGTTGTACTGGTGGGTCACATGTTAAAGGGAACCCGCTACGAAGGCTAGGTTGCCATCAAATGTACAACATGAGCAGGTTGACTTTGCAGAGATCAAACAGACAGACATCATGCTGTCTTTTTCACGCAGGACAGCCATCAGCCCAGAGGTGGAATATAAAAGGAGGCAGACCCTGACAGTATCTTTACAGTAATAGGTAAACTCCAAATCCCTGGAGTGGACCTTACAGTGAGAGGTGTAGATCAAGATTGGTAGGTTAGTGGTTAGTGGAACATTCAATTTCTCCGTTGCATTGTAAGAACCCATCTGTGGACACTGCTTGCTGAAGCAGGTCATGGAGCTGCCAATGGTCGCGCTCCTCCCAACAAAGTGAAAGTCTCTTGTTGCAGTAATCAGTCTTGGATGAGGCCAACCGGGGAAGCCAAAGCAAGTAAAGTGGTTACCCTGAACCAACACACACACTGTGTAGTAGATGGCCTTGGTTATGATGTAATAGTGACACTGGGAGGGGACTGTCATTGTGCTTGACATGAATGTCTTGACTCAAGGATAGCTATCTGTGAGTAAAAGGAAAAGACGAGTGGTGGACTATATGCTCATTTGTAGGATAGTAGGAGATGAAGGCAGTTGTGGGTTGTTGTTTTTTTTTCTTTTAGCTGAAGCAAAATTTTCCTCAACATGATTTTATGTATTTTCCAAACCACAATCCAAACATGATTCAATCTATTTTCATCCTTTTCCTTTGAAGTTAAAATAATTTATTGTATTCTTTTTTTTTTTTTTTTTACCACAAAGTATTAGATTATTTTAAATCCATTCAATTGCTGAATTACAACATTTTTAATATCTGTATTGTTGTTTTAAGCATATTTGAGCAACAGAGGTAGTGTGGGATGGGCTCATTAACATTAAATGCTCTCTGTCTTAATTTTAATAGAATATATTTCAGAGTTTTGTTTTTCTTCATGAAAGTGCTTCAGGTGAAGTTATTGAGGCAGCATGTCTTAATGTATCTACTGAAAGATGTGGATTCAAGTATTCATCTCTAGATACAGAACAGAAGCTTCATTTTAGGGAGTATAAATTATTTTATTTTAAGTTTGTTAGATATTATCCATATTGTAATTTTTTAATTAGTTTCTTCCAACCTGCATTGACCCCTGGGTATTAAATCACAAAGGGTTATTTTGCCGTCTAGCACAGTGTCTCCTGTGGCCCTGCTGAGTAGACATGGTATATAATTTGTGTGCTTTTTATTTTTTGCACATGCAATGGGCAACCTTGAGAAGTGTTTAAAAGAATATCCGTCTCACCATATTTAGAAAGTTTAAAAGCCACTGAATAACTTTTGCATTGAAAATAAGTATCAGAATATTTTTGCCTCAGAATTCAACTCTTTAAAATTTCAGCGACTGATTTACATTTTCCTGGTGTTCAAAGGTCAGTTTGAATTTTTACAGCTTGAACTTGAATTTTGAGTTTGAAACATGAATTTTCAAATGACCCCATGTTTACTGTCACTATCATTATTATCATATTGTATTTATCATACAATAAATATAATGGACTACAAAACACACAGGAAGTGAATATGAAAATGACTAAACGGGAACACTGACAAAACTGGAAGATCCTGAGGGAGACGACTATAGGTAGCATTACACACAAACTGGTAAATAATGCAAGGGACAGAAACTGAATCCAAAGATAGTGAACTATCAAAGATAGTGAACTAGCAGACAGACTATATTACGGAGCTGGGACTAACCAGGAGTTGGTATGACCAAGCTAGGAAAGCTGAGACTATCTTGGCAGGGATGGTCATGGATGGGTTATTCAACGGTCCGGCGTCATGCAGTGGTCTGAGCCAGACTTTTATGGAGAGAGTTGCAGGACGACCACTCCCCGCCACTGGTGTGTTCACTCAGGTGATTATCCAATGGCCTGTACCTGCCCGCATTCCACAAGCAACACCTCACTCATGCCCACCTGAGGGAGAAGGGAAAAGCAGGGAGAGAAAATAGGGAAAAGCTGCCACTACAGCTGGAGGTGGAGGGCTGACTGGCGACAAGAAAACTATGAAACAATAAACCATGCTAGCATTACGTTGGCTATGTTAACAACATTTTTACAAATGAAATGTCATGAAGAGCTCTGCATCAATTCTGTTTATTAAATTCTGTTCATACACTCAGTAAAGAGCCATTGTTTGCTGCCATAGCTCACCTTCTTCATGTAATGTTGAGCATCGATGTCACATGACCTATTGGGTGTAATCTGATTGGCTGCAGTTGATGGTTGGATGTTAATGGGAATCAACTG
This sequence comes from Chromis chromis, assembly GCA_900302755.1. Taxonomy (NCBI): domain Eukaryota; kingdom Metazoa; phylum Chordata; class Actinopteri; family Pomacentridae; genus Chromis; species Chromis chromis. Next base: position 12,747 of record OMNN01094415.1, on the reverse strand, counting down.
TTTATTCTTGCTATCCCAACCTGGTATCACAGAAAAGTGTGTGAATAACAAACCAATTCCCTTTGTGTGTTATCAGAACACTTTTTTTTGTTGCATTTTGTGTGTCATTGCATGTCATGCAATACCCCTGAGCTTAACCTTAATCATAACCATTTCATGTTATTTTTACACTGTAAAATTACTTGCAAAAACTTCAAATCTGTAGACAAAATATAAGAAATGAGCCTGAAGTTGCATGCCACAATCTCATGGTATCACATTAAGTGTCCTGGATCATTAATTAGGTTCCGTTAATCTAATTAGAGCAACTGGAATCTATGTCATCTTAAACCTATTTAATTCAGAATTTGTGAACATTGGAAAATATAAGTGAAAATGAATTACTAAAAAACACAAACACAAACTATGGGAGGCAAGCCCATCCTCGAGCTTCAGACCATCACAGACCTGAACCTCACACCATAGAACAGCTTCTTTTCCAACAGCAGCTGGCCAGACCCTGTGACACTTCTTCTCTGCACCCACCCTCCAACTTAGACATTTACTCAGTCCATTACATTAACGCACAGCTTTTTAAAATAGGATTAATATCCTTTGCCCTATGCAAAGTAAACTACTTGAAATGTGCAAAGGGCCACACAGAGAGAGACAGATAACCATGCACACTCACATTCACACCTACGGATCATTTGGAATCACCAGTTAACCTCGGCATGTCTTTGGACTGTGGGAGGAAGCCGGACAACCCTCTGAAAACCCACGCATGCACAGGGAGAACATGCAAACTGCACACAGAAAGACCCCAGGCCAAGATTGGAACCAACGATCTTGTATAATCAAACCTGTTTGGCCATAATATCCACTATCTATAGTCACATGAAATGAGTCACCACATGAAATGGTTAAAGACTAATACATGCACTCTTTAACCTATGTTACATGTCAGCATATTCACTACTGGTTCAAGTGTGCAGGGAAATTATGTGTGAAAACAAGAGGTCACTGAATATTCTTACATTTGCATGAACCTTTTAGTGTTTTATTATAGGTTTATTGTAAATGCTAGCACACGTATTTACATAGATACATTTACCAATCTAAAATAACTCGCATGACAGAATTAAATGCACAAAAAAATAGTTTTGATAAGTTTTATACTTAAATTTCAGTTAAGACAGCAAAAAGACAATTTCACACAGGCTGCACTAAATCATGCTGTCACCACATGAATGGAAGGCAATTCGCTTACAATTGTTCTGCAATTTGAGCAAAAGTCCACTGTGTTATGATCGCTCTCCCTCTGTTTTCTTCACTCGTTCGTTTTTTTTTCTTTTTTCTTTTTAGCAAAATTACTTTTGTACACTTTGCCCACAATAAAAAAGGGCCAACAAGAAGGGAAAGTATTCATAGTGTGAGAGTTTCTTGTCTGACACTGCTGCTTCTCTATTTTCTGCAGAAATCCAGTGAAAAAAGCAATTGAACTGGTGTTTTTCAAAACCAGCCAGGCTTTGGTTGGCTCTGCATCGACTTTCTTGCGAGACTCAAAAAGCCATATGTTGTGTTTTTATTTCCTCCGCAGAGCCCTTTTAAACTCCACACCTGTGAAGACTGATACCCGGGAAGAAAGAACTAAATGGAAATGAAAACAACAGGCCTCACACACAAGAGGGAAATATATGGTACAAAGCAATGAGATTGATAATGCAAAGAAGGGGTGTCCTGCTGAGTATGGATCTGCCATGGAGAGAGAATTTCGGACAGCGAGTCAGGAGGGGGTATTAAATATAAGGTTCTGGGTTTAATAATGTACACAGGGCAGCCTAGTCGCACTGGGGAGTGGCATTTGGAGTTGGGGGAGAGAGTAGATGAGGTTAACCACCCACAGGGGTTCTGTCCACAGCAGGGAAATGAAGCTGTGTTGGCCGGGTCAAGAAGACATGCTCAATATGCCTGGGGTGAGTGCAGAGGTATCCATCAGTGCACTGACATTATATACATGCATCTGATACACTGTCTGATTTGTTATGTAACGAAGGCTCACCAACCTCAACACTCACACACACACACACACACACACACTGTGGACCATTATGAATGTCCATTGGATTACTGGCTAACAAACAGAATAAAACAAAACACACTGCATCTTAAAATCTTAAAACATCAAACATACATTAACGGTGTACCACACCAAATCTGGTGTGGTACACCGTTAATGTATGTTTGGTGATTTAAGATTTAGCTTTCTCTGGAATGTCTTTACAGACTTTTACGGCCCAGTCGCCAAGAAATCAAAATTGTCATGTGATCTGGCATTCAGTGTTACAAGAGGAGAGTCAATGAGAAAGTAAAGCTTGTGATGAAGATGACTATGTAGTGCAAGACAGAATGTGCAGTGGGTGCATGGATCCAGTGGTGCAAAACTCCACCTGCAGGTAGGAGAAAAACTGTGGTTACTTAGAAATAAAATGAATAAAAAAATAAACCCATGGCATGAGAATCCTCACTTGCTGCTGTTACCTATCATTATTTTAAAATGTAAAGTCTGTGGCTGAAATGATGCAAGTTGCGCTGGGCTTGAGAGGCAGCTACGTGGGGATAGCACCACGTTATGCCCAGAGATGAAAGCAGTTGACACAAATTTGATGCCAAGTGGGCTGACTGTCTGTTTGCCAAGTACTGTTGTCAAATATGCTCGTGGGTGGCAGAAGTTAGTATCTCTTTTAAAGAGGAGAGCAACTGCGGTCACCATTAAACAAGTGGATTATTTGTTACAGCATAAATTTGAAAGACTGACTTTTTAGAAAAAAATGGAGATTAAAATGCCTCAGCACCAAACAGCTGGTATAACATAACTGCAGCTTTAATATAGACGGATCTTCTGGGGAAAAAAACAACTGATAACTGATAACCAGTGGTGGCGCCACGGTTAAGTCTCTGGGCTACTGATCAGAAGGTCAGAGGATCAAATCCCAATGCGGCCGCTGTTGGGCCCTTGAGCCCTTAACCCTTCCTGCTCCAGGGGCACCGCACCATGGCTGACCTCTGACCCCAAGTGGGATATGCGAAAACAACATTTCACAAGTACTGTAAAAATGTATTCGAGAGAAATAATAAAGGTTTCTGATGAGGTCCAACTCATCTCATATATAATTGGTTGGATAAAAAGATGCAAAAATAAAAACAATATACATATATTAACAACTTCTGGTTGTCTTGCTGGCTACCTATGTATGAATTACTTTTACCACAAAGCTTGGTTTTGCATTTACCTTGCTAGCTACAATAACATTTTATTAATTAAGTTAGCCGTCAAAATGAAATATTAAACTTACTGAAAAACCCCACATAGGTCTCCCAAATTATTGGTTAGTACAGTTTACTACAGAAAACCTCATTTTGTGGTTTACACTGTCCATCTTTAAAGAGAGTTCATGTGAAAACTTGGCCTTTTGGAGGGGGTGTTGTTAGCTCGCTAACAAACCTGGCAGTTCTAGCAAAGCAGACAGCGTGAACCAGCTAACATGTAAAATCTGTTAATACAAAGAAGATAAAGTCTCTCTACTACTCTGAAAGCCAGTCTCCATTTGTTTTGTGTTTAAAATCATGTCTAATTAAGTCACTAATTCCAACTGAAAGACCTAGCTCATTGCTAGGTCTTTCAGTTGGAATCAGTGACTTTTCCAGAGATGCTAAGAAGAGGCATTGTCTACGCTGGTTGTTTGGTGGGGACCTATTGTGAATACAAGTTAAACTATGCTGAATCAAAGAACTGGTCTTTCTTATAACATTTGTCTTTATAAATAATAATAAATCAGGCCATTTCTTCATTTGCACATGGAAGCTTAATACATGAGTCCATGCAAGGACTAATTTATTAAGCTTTAATATGTAAATGCTGCTGAGAAAGATCCTGCTGGAGAAAAAAATAAATCCTGGGATTACAGCAATATATAGAATAATGTAGAATTATTAATTTACATAATGATACATTCATTTCTTTACGCATTTCTTTAACTGCATTATTTTATTATTACTTAGATAAAAAATGAGTTGGGTTTAGTCTGAGATATGACATGTAAATGTACACTTTATGCATATTGTATAATTAATCTTTTACAGCAAAATGCAAATAAATCAGTTGGACTTGCCTGTGCATTCTTAACTATGTAAAATATATTGTGATATATTTTAAACATTTCCCAAGATTCACAGGTAGTGCAGTGTCATTGTAATTCCCAGTAATAGTTGTGATGTGTAAAGTAAAAGTATATGCAGCAATAAAAAAGGAAATAAAAAAAAAAAACATAATTCAAATAAAACCATATTAAATTCAAATAATGCAACGAGGTATTTGTTGTAATGAGTGTGTAATGAGATATCATGGTCGCTCAGTTATTGACTTTATTTGTAAAGCACTGATACAGAAAAATTCGAATGAAACAAATGTCATAGTGATAAAACATGACAATAAAATGCAAAAGCCCATTATTAAAAAAAATAATCAAGTGGTCTGATGCAAGCAAAGTACATGGAACTACATACAGTAAAAACTGCATCTTTTTATTCCTTCTGCTTCTTGTGACATGACCAAGCGGTGTAAATGACAAGGACATGGCAGCTGCACCATTGTCATTGCAGCAGCAGGAGTTAAAATTGGCAAATTTATTAACTAATCATATTGTGGTAATTTCCTTTCCCATGTGTCAGTGGTTGGTTTAATGTGCGGGCTGGTCTATGTGGGGGAAAATTACAAATAAAGTGGGTCATCTGGGTTACCATAATTTGAACATTTGCTTGCTAACAAATGGATATTAACTAAGCATTAAATCTGCCATGTGCATCAAGGTTTGAATGACCAGTCTGTTTAAAAAATCAGCTCATGTTAACATCATGTACTGTTTTATGTCCCCGTTGGAGGGAAGTTGGTAGTTTCTGAAATGCAACCAGTAGGTAGCAGCCACTGTTGCCTAAGAGCCCAGGTCCTCGGTGTGTTACATCACCTGAAAGCCCTTCTCTGTTTCGGTTCTGAAGGTTTCAACAAAAACTGTGATGATGCATTTCTTGCGGGGCATGGCTGTGCACCGTTTCATGGTGCTGAGGCTACAAAAATCTGCAGTTATATTGAATATGTGACCAGAAAACAGATGGATTCTTTGACCTTCAAAGCAAATCAACTCTACAATGATGAACTATGTGGTTGTTCAGCATTGACCCAGAATGTTTGCGTTGTCCTTCCCGAAATAGTCCCAACAGTAAGTGTGAACAAGGGCGTATTGTTCCAGTGGTACTGCAAGGCCTACTCAACTGCTCATAACAAACAGCATTGACTCTACAAGCTGTGTTGATCAAACCCCTGTTGAATCATGACGGGAGGCTCGAAGCTTAGCCATTAGACACATGCCACGGTGTAGACCATCTCCTAAGCAAGCTCTGAATGATCTCTTAAAACAGAATTAGATTTCAAACAGAGTGGGAATAAATATTATTCTGTTCCCAGCAAGGCCCTGAGTGGTGCCTATGTGATACTGCAACCTTTTAATGGAAGCTTATCAGCTATACCCCATGCCCTGCAAGGATTCTGTGTAATACTGCTGTTTGCTCACAATCAGCATTGTGTTTAATAAATGTGGCTGAATATTAACTAATCTTTTGATCTCACTTTCATTAGGCCACCCCAAGAGAAGTGGATTCTTCTCGACAAATTAAGCCCCCCTCCGTCCCCGCCCACAACCCTGCATCTTATACTCATGGGGGAAATGAGCAAGGACACAAACGCTCTTATTTAAAGATAACTGGTAAACTGCTTTAATTAGGCCTTGTTTTCAAAGTACCCAACTTTCTTTGGGAGGGATGTTATTGTGTTCTCTCTTTGTGCTGGTTGCCAGGCTGTGATTTCAGTTCCGTTTACACGAACGCAGCTTCATACACACATACAGGGAGCAGTTTTTACACCGTGCCAGATTTACTCCTGTAGTATTTTAGAACGTGTCATGTCGGACAGGATTACTCCTGCCGTTGGGACTACTATTTCATTCATTGGTGACATGTGCCCAATTATTAGGTCCTCCACACAAGCTGAAATGCTTCCCAGCCCACCTATGTCTCATCATAAACAAGCTCCAGCACCACTACTTACAGGATGATCAATGATTTTTCCCTAAAGGCCAATAATACACCACATTGTTAGTTACATTTTGATAACTGAGGCACTGTACTGTGGTGTGTGTATTACCTTAGTGTCACATATATCTTCTGACATATAGCGTACGGTCTGCTGACTGAGGCGAGATGTACTGTATGAGAATTCAGTCAGTCAATTCCCATCTGGTCACATCAACAGCTCTCTCAGCCATACATGAACCATGGAGGTTTTGATTAGTCAATAACACGCCAGTGATTCCAGTGCTGCAGCTATTCCACATACTGTTCTTTATCAAAGAAATATAAGGACACATTTAGGTCATAACTAATCAACTTTTATTCTCCTGCCTCATTATAGTATACCCTTAGCTCATAAACAAAGGACTGAAAACATGTTCACCTGTTCACTCCCCCCATTAGGTCCGCATAATGCCTACTAATTATGTTTGCTCATCTATAAGCCTTAATTATGCTGGGAGCTGATAATTAGCTGGGCTAGAATAGGTGCATATGTTTCTTCACTATCAACCTGGCAGGAATAATGACTATTTTCATCTCTAAGGAGACCCCAGGACTCTCTATGTATGAACATTATAACTGCATTAGCACTTAGCATAACATTACTAGTTTTTGACCCATATGAATATTGTATTCTACCGCAGGACAAAATGCAATGTAAGACAACACTCATGCTACATGCTGCTATACAAGGAGGCATACAAATCAGATCATGTGCATTTTTTTTGCCAAGATCCATCAACCAATTTTTTAATACATAGATGATCCACTGAGTAGTGATTGGCTTTTCTCATGCAAGCATCTAGGTTAACCAGCAACTTGTGAAAGGCTTGAGGGATGAAGGAAAAAGGGAACTTTTTCACTCACCCCAGTGCATGGTGCTCAAAAACACGCAATCAGGCAGAACAAAAGTGAGTACACCATCAGAATACCAATACATCAAGGTTTGTTCACCGAGAGATGGAAAAGCAACTTCATCACAATACAGAATTTGCCAAATAAAGAAGGCAGGATTCTGATCTGTGGTATCAGGAGTATATATATAAAAAATAATAATTCAAGATTGGAAACAAGGCCAAACACTCACGGTGGGATTAGACATACCAGTATTTCAGGAAAACTTACTAGTTAAGAAAAACTGCAGAAGTATTAACAACAAGTTATACTAAGCTTGATGATAAACTGTAAGCAACACAGTACTTTGCATTTTATAAACTACTGCTGCTAAATAAATGTAGTAGAGTAAGAAATATAGCATTTCGATCTGAAAAGTAGTGGAATTGAAGTACCGCCATACCGCTTTGTGGATGCCCGATCCCGTCAGATCTCGGAAGCTAAGCGAGGTAGGGCCTGGTCAGTACCTGGATGAGAGACTGTGAGGGAACACCAGTAAGCCTGGGTGAATGCAGTGAGAGAGTGAGTGGTTGGTGGTGGTCAGAGGGGCCGCTGGCGCAGATTAGCAGCCTGGCTATCTGTCAGTCTACCCCAGGGCAGCTGTGGCTACATACGCAGCTTACCACCATCGAGTATGGAGTGAATGAATAATGTAATGTAAAGCGTCTTTGAGTGTCTAGAAAAGCGCTATATAAAACCAATGCATTATTATTATTATTAAGATATACTCAAGTAAAATGCAGCTACATTTAGCAAAAAGGCAGACACTGATATTAGGTGCATGAAGGGGTCGCTGGTCTACTGTATGAAAGTCTGATTGGCTTCACACCCACCACCACGCTGACCACCACACCCCTCCTCGCTGTTACTAACCACATAGGTAGCTTCAGTTGCTGAAACTCCATCCAGACCTTAATTATAGGGAGAGACACAAAAGGGCTCATATATTCAAAGAACTCCCGACAAAGTTTTGCACTCAGGGGGAAGCTATAATATACCTTGCTACGCAGGCAGATATCTTTTTTTATACTGTGCTGTATATCACTTGCCTGCAATATTTTTGCTATTTTGTTTGTCTAAAAGGAGCTGCCATCTCCTTTGAGAGTCTGTGCATGAGGAAAAACACTCAAGAGGGACTCATTGCAGCCATTCATTCAACTCAAACTCATAAGTGTGGGTTCTTGATTGTGTATAAGAAACTGTGGCTGGGGAGAGCTAAATATTCTGGTTTATTCTATGCGAAGCTCCTGTTCTACCTCTGGGAAGCCACAGCTGAGTGAAACAATGCAGATTATGTTGGGGCTGCACATTCTCACACTTTTCCAGACCATCTATAATGCATCTACAGACTGTCAAGTGTCCCTTCAGTTCAGTCATCTTGAGTGAGTGTGCATGCTCTGCACACACACACACACACACACACACACACACACACACCCTCAAATGTCTCTCCCTCAGTCGGACACACGTTGACACCATCATATATGCAGTCCACAGCCTACAGAGTGGCATTTTCCCCTGGTCCCTTGCTGCTGAGGGCTCCCTGGCAAAGAGGAGGCTCCTCCAGGGTCAGCACCTTGGGGACAGACAAGTTTGCTGGCCAAAGCTCCACAGCTTAGATGGAGGTCATTATGGAGGGATAAGGGGTGAGGTTGGGGGGAGGTGGGGAGGATGGAATGGGACAGCCATGCTTAAAGGAAAAGGGTACACGGCAGAAATGCCAGCGGACAACACTGGCAAATGAAATGACAACAAATGTCATCCAGCGGCGGCTCGTTCAGTCCCTATCTACTGTTTATGTGCTAACACAGTGGAGCTACTGTAAAAATACTGTTGCGTATTCCACAGAGGGGTTAATACAAACACGTAAAGGTCACAAAAACTAATTGAATAGCCCTAAATAATTCAGTCAGGCTTGATTAGTTGTTTTTCAGTGCAAGGCTCGCCCTCCACGCTTCCCCTTTCTCTCTCAGGGCTTAAACCAAAGTTGCTAAACCAGAGAAGTCTGGATCTTTGGCTCTGCCCATCGAGATTTGACTCAAACTATGCGATTATTGCCTCCAGTATACAGACCCGCCTCTGAGAAATGTTTGTTGAACTAAAACCCCAATTTGCTTCACATTGTACTGGAGCAACATGTGACGGTGATGCTGTTGTACACAGTTTTACTTGGGGTAATTACCAAGATTTGAAACTGTGTACATCATATTTTATTGTGACTGCTGTACTGAGGGCCCCGTGGCTGAACAGATTCACGTTTGTTTTCCCGTGTGCTCGGCCAGCCGTCCAGGTGGCTATTTTCTGAATCCTCTCTCCCACACAGTGACACGTGAACACTTAGCATACATTAGACGCTGCCTTTGCTTCTCTTCTGCGTGCCCTAAAGGGAGAACCACTGGCATAAATTGTGAAAAGCTCTTTACCAGATTACACCAACAAAAGCGCTCATCCTCATTTGCACCTCATTTGTACATAGCCATGCAAAAGTGGCAGCATGTTTTGCTTCTTCTTTTTTTTTCAAGCGATTGTATGTGTTCTTGAAATGCACATGTCAACAACAACAACAACAGCTTTGCATTTGCCCTCAAGACACACACAGACACATACACCAGAGACAAGACTTCAGAGATGCAGCAATCCCAATCACACACTGTGTTTATTTCCTAATTATTTTTATATATATCTTATAATTAGTGTATGTTTAACATGTTGCAGCCTTTCCTCTGTGGATAATTGAGCGAGGGCGGTGTTGTATCCAGCTACAACTGGCCATAACACATTTTTCACTTCACTACAGTTGGCTGTTTGATCCCTAGTTTGTACTCTCCATATGTCACATTGACAAGTGAATCTCAACACCTTGCGTGACACCCACACCGCCATCCGTGTGTGCAAAGTACTCTGTCCATCAAGGTTAAGGTAAAGTCTTTTAGTGTGTTTATCAGGCTTTCCCCGCTGACATTTCTATTTCACTATATACTGTATTTCACAACATTTTCACATGTCATAGTTGGTCGATAAATTGCACTCCAGTATTTAACTTGGTACACAACTGCTGTGACAGAAAAGTCCAAACCGCATCAGTTATTATCAGCCACCAAAATGTATTTCTACTTCGATGTTGAAAGTTCTGTATGTTCCAGGAATGCTAATTTTACCTAATATTGTGAGTTCATAGAAAGACACGCTAAAAGCTCCCTAAAAGCTTCTTGTGAAGAGCAACAAAGAGCTGGGACATACAGGGGGGCAGACAGGCCGGCACACGTACATGTTTATAAAAGCTAATGTGACATTAACAAGGGTCATGTGGATGTCGCATGATGTCGGCTGCAGTTGTTTTGCTTCTGAGTGCAACATTTGTCGTAATTGATCGTCTCAACATTCTTCTAAATCGTCTAGAAGAGTGGGTTGATCTCTCCATTAAAGTGATCGACTTGTTTCACTCCAGCAGCCTCCCCCAACTTTTTGTGAGCAATCGACACAACAAAAATTGACAATATGCTGATTGAGAAACTCAAATATAAAAGCTTGATCGACTTGTAACGCCGTTGGGGTAGTGGTGGCGCAGTGGTTAAGCCCCTGACTACTGATCAGAAGGTCAGCGGATTGAACTCCACTGTGGCCACTGCTGGGCCCTTGAGCAAGGCCTTTAACCTGCTCGGCAGCCCAATGCTCCTACTATGTATATAGTAGGATGGGTAAAATGCAGAAAATGAATTTCCCCAAGGGGATTAATAAAGGAAATTCTGATTTAGAGGCTAAAACTCATTAAGAATTCGGAAAATATAGTACTTAAGTCAAACCTTCTCTATACTGGCTCCCACTTCCTTTACGATTCGATTTTAAAATACCCATTGCAAGCTTTTATACCAACCTTGCCATAGCTCAGACAACATCCAAGTTACATTTACAGGAAATACTAGAATGACATATGTTCAAAATCAGGTGCCAAAAGAAGAACTTGCTCTGAAGTTCCTGATGTTTAACAGAAATTTTAGGCATCGACTAAATTTCAGCCCCCCTCCTTCCTCCTCACATTGACCTATTGCTGCAGAGGCGAGACCTTTCTGAACCACATGCAGACCCTCCACACATACTCAGTCATCCAAAGATATCCCCCCCCCTTAAGCCAGGACACATTGCCAAGCATTAACCCTTCCTTATTCCCCAACAATAGACCAACTTCCCTATTCTACTGCATTTTCTAATACATACTCCGTGGGCCACCTCTGAATACGAAAGACCCCCCATCTTTGTTGACATGTTAACTTAAAGTCAGAGCGTCTTTGATCAGCAGGATCAAATCTCAGAGGGGAATGTCATTAAAAGTGACATTCTGAATGCCGAAGAACCCTGGCAGCAGGGCGGATTTTCCACGCAGTGTGAAGTCGTAAGCTCATAAAAGACATACACCAGTGATTCAAACATGTAGCCCAAGCCCACTATTATATTACAGAACTCTCCCTCTCTTCTGTTTCTCTCCCCCTCTCTCCTGTATCGCTCCATGCCCTCACTCCTTTTCTCTCTTACATATGCTTCCCTTTTTTTTCACTGCTGGTTGAATATGCGCTTTGCTGGATGACTTTCAAAGCTACTTGTTCCACTTTCTTACATTTATGCTAATTGGAATGCAAATATTGAGGTTCCATTTTAAGCCGATGGTTTAAGGAGAGGGTGTGGGGATGAATGACAGTGTATTGACAACCATGCCTCACCACTCAGAAAGCGTCAGATTTTGGGTGGGGGGGGGATTTCCAGGGATGAGGAGTTGACAGTGTTAGCAAAGGACGACCAATATGTTCCCTCTCATCTCGACTGAATAACATTTCACACTGTGCTATTTTTTGCTTCAATTGCACACTGTAAGCTCGAGTAGGGAGCCTTTGAAAGGCCTGTATGTGCCGAGCCTGAACAGTGGACTCTTTTGCAGAAGGTGTAGTGTTCAGTCTGTGCACACCAGCCTAATCTCTTGAGTCACAGAGGAGCACAGAGCAGGGGTTGCAATGAACTGAATAAGCCGTAGAGCCTGCATTGATCAAATGACTTGCCTAGCTAAGACCTCTGAACACACACTTACCTGGGAGATGAGACTACTCCTCTATAGTTACAGTATGTGTAATGAATACCGAGGCATATTCTGTTTGATTTCAGCGAAGGTGAGGACATGCTGGATCATGGCACTGAATAAGTTGACATCCACATTGCCTTCAAGGCCAGAGGAGGCAATTTGTGAGGTGGTGAAATGTTTTATCACTTTTAGAGTAAAAAGTCCATGTAAGAAGAGGAAAAGGAAGCATACATGGGAGGTACAGGTCATCAACATTATGTAAGGATATCATGTACATGCTCCCTTTTGACCTACGTCAGAGTATTTAGTCAACAAACATGAAAACTGATGGGCTGCAATGACACTGCTTTTGTGACTAGGGAAGAATGTTCCTGGTTCTTAAGAAATGATAAGGTTTGAGTTTCTGTAGACTAGACTAGTCAAAACATGACCTAAGTATAAATAAATAAGTCCAATAAATAAATAAAATATACACCAGAAATTAAAAGGAAAATAACAAAATTAATGTATTGGATTTGTGACTTGTATTTAGGATATTTCTGTATATTCCCACATTTATTTAGGTAGGAGGTCATAGTCTCATTCAAAAGCATTGTGCGTAGTTAATAGAAGGTTAGCATAGC
>OMNN01094411.1:0-23656 GCA_900302755.1 Chromis chromis | reverse complement strand
GTGGTGGTCTAGTGGTTTGTGAAGCAAACTTGTAACCGGTGGGTCGCCGATTCGAGCCCCCAGACTGGCAAGAGGTTGAGGTGGGAAAGCGACCGCTTGTCCCAGTCACCACCACTGTGGGCCCTTGACCAAGGCCCTTAACCCCTGACTGCTCCCCGGGTGCTGCACCGCGGCAGCCCACTGCTCCTAGTATGTATAGTTAAGGTTAACTTTGAATAGGATGGATCAATGCAGAGAAGGAATTTCCCCAAGGGGATCAATAAAGGTTAGATTATTATAAACTAGTAAATAATATTCATGATTCACAGATTTTAATTGGTTTATCACAAGTTCCCCGTTTTCAATATAATCTCAATTTGCTAACATTGACCTGATGACTTTCTGATAACCAAGGTCTGACTGCAGATATTGTGGAATACTACAGTATATCTGAAAAAGATGTATAAACGGTCCAGAGGAGCTGTGCAAAAACTCTGTCAACTTGCCCAGATTTACTTGATGTTAAAAGAAGTGAGCTCACCAGTTCTCTGTTGGTCAAGTTGTCTGTTTTGAAAGTGCAAAAAATAAAAAACACGATATCTCAGAATCAGTTTGTGTGATCACTGTAAGGTGTTCTATTTGAGTTTATCTTATTACAGCAGTGCAATATCAGGTAAGTTCCTCATAGTGTTTTGTTCCTGTTTGGCACAGTTGCCTCTGTAGTTTTCTATGTTTTTCTCTCACGTGTTGCTCTGACCTCTGCCTCCATGTGCTTCTGCAGGCACTTCTGAAGGATCCTCTCTACATTGGACTGAGGCACAAGAGAGTGCGAGGCCAGGCCTACGACGACCTGCTGGATGAATTTATGAAGGCTGTATCAGACAGGTATGATCGCATTGACCTTCCATTCATCATTTGCCCACTTCCTCTCTGCTGTCTGCTATGGCCATTTCAGCCCAGACGGCGCACGGTTTTCTGCTTAAAAGAAATATGTTAAGCAGTTTAACATGGTCAGTGCGCGCAGTGCATGCAGCCAAAATTTGTGGGATTCAGGGGTCTGGAACTTAAGTCACCACTTATTCAGTTTTACCCTCTTTGAACTTCTTGGAAGTTTTGGTTGCTAAGAAATAATAATGAAAACTGCGCTTACTGGTCGAATGGTGAAATTAGCTTACTGAAAAGTGATCAGAGCCTTGGTAGCCATTAGAGCTATTGATTTAATTGATTGGCATGATTTCTTCCAGACAGAGGGCTGAGGACATAATAGCAGCTATTTGGAGGATGATTGAACTGTCAGTAGGCAACATCCATTTTGAAACTGTCCACAATGAACTGAATGCTTATTAATCCACAGAAACCGAGCTGATTCTTTTTTTTAAGGGATGATAGGAGAGCTTCTTTCTTGGTTATAAATGGAATATTTAGAATGTTGCTTAGGGAATAGGGCTGAGCATGTAAACAGAGATGGCTACAGGACAGTAGCTATCAATTATGTTAGGAACTGAGTATTCTAGGAATTATTCCATTGATTAATACAGCAGTCGAGTAGAAAAACTTTATTAAAATGCAATAGTAAATATACAAAAGAGACCATAAAATAGGATTTTTTTTTTTAATGAACAAATAATTATGTTCCTTCTCCTCCTAAGAAAAGTAAAAATGTTTATTGCTTAAACTGCTTATCTCCACAACTAAATCAAGGGCAAGAATACAAACAAATGACACGACACCTGTGACAAAATATCTAATGCTAGCAGCAATTTGATACCATTAGGCCAGACTGAAAGAGGTTTGAAGCAAACTTGTTTAGCAGTGTGTCAGACAAATCAGCCTTTTCTGTTTTAATATTATTGCTAATAGCTAAATCAGCTCTAGTCAGTCTGTCAGTATGTTGCTTGTTGTTTACAGGATCTCAAGGCTTCTGTACTTGACTCTGCACTTTACCAGCCTTCATCCCATGTGGAAATCATATTGATTTATGTTAAATTCTAATGTTAATATTACCTTGTGTTGGACTCGGGTCCTGGATGCTTTATGCTGCAATGCTGAAGCAGTGCCATTGTGCTATTGTGGTAGGTTAGTTTGGTTTTACATGAGACACTGTACAGAGTTTTTGTTTATTTCAGCATGAAACATCCCCCACGTGGACACTTTGGACACTTACTGTGGCTTTAGCTGACCTCTTTTCTCTTCAGCCTTTGCTATTTTCTGTCTTATTCTCCATTTTGCAATCTAAGCACAGTGAAATTGTAAATAGTTATAAAAAGTTCCAATGAAAAGATTTTGCATTGATGATTTTCAGTATAAAAGTTTCTTGAGGAATTGTTTCAGTCCTAGTGGGAGAGTGGAAACTTCTAGCTTGTAGAGAATATGTATTTTCCTCTATTTACTCCAGTAATCCAGTGTAGGAGAAGTATCCAGTTGTATCATCCCCAAACAAAGAGAATGTGTAATTCAAAGCGGTGATGTCATGTTGACGTGCTAAACCTTGTTAGCGGTTAGCTTTGACCTCTTTGACTTGGAGACACTGCAAGGCATTGCAGTATTCAGTGTTCCATATTGTCAGTTATTTGGTTTGTATGGACTGGCCTGATCTTTATCCCACTTTTCTGAGGTAAAATCAGGAGAGACACACTTCCTCTTGTTGGAGCCGGTATCCCATGTGTTTACTGCAGACCTGTCCCTGATTCGGACTTTTGTAAACCTTTGCTTAGCATGCATACCCACACGTCTGTGTCGGTGTGCCATGGAGCCATCACAGCCACACACACACACATGGGCCTGGTTAAGCCTCGTTCTAACCCAGAGACTGCAGTCCGGAGGGAGAAGTCTGGGTCTGGGCCCCCTCCAGCTGGCAACAGGAAGCCATGACTCTAATAACCGGGTAGCTTCTCAACTACAGGGAACAGCGATGCTTTTTCCCCAAAGGAGCCAGATTGGCGGAAAATGAATAATTATGGGCTCAGAGACTCAATGAATGATTACAGCTCTGCAGTCTTTTAAGTAATATTCATGTTTAGTTTTCTAAGAAACTAAACTTGAACTAAAATACACCAAGACTGACTCATCATCAATAAGAAAAAAGTCTGGAGAGATACTTTAATCCACCATTTAGAAATACTTCTTAGTTAAAGGTGCACAAGTTAGTGATGCAACGCAATGTTTGATTTCAGGCCAGACTTTCATCCCTAGAAGACAATCAGCTGCTGTTGAACAATCAGCTGTGCTTTTGACTTCAAACAGAAATGAAAGACATTATCTCATTGCTTCTGGACACATCACCTCTAAAACAGTGAACCAAGGCTCTCTGTGGGTTTATATTTTCTCTGAGTGGCACTCCCCATTTTGTCACACACAAAGGTGTTAAGACAAACGGGGGGATATGCTGGAACTGAAATATCAGCATAACAGTGAATTTAAGTCACACAGCAGTTCCACATTTGCTTTTTATTCAATGTTTTATTGCAGATCCCATAAAAATAGCATAAAACAACAATGTTTGTCTCTCTCTAATTTCCGTCTCTTCACCCTGTTTATGGAACTCAGTCACAAGCCTTCTGGTTTCCTCCTGTTCCCAATGTTCCAGAAATGTAGTTGTATTTTTAAAATGGCGTATAATCAGTCACTGTACTTTTTAGCACACATCAGCCAAATAGAGGTAAATAGTGCGTTTGTTATGGACTATATTTAGCTGCAGACACTCATTTGGTCCTCCTGTTATAAATCAACTTGAAATATGCTACAGTGTGATACAGGAACGTGACAACAGAGGGGCTCACTGGTGTGTTTTTTAGCAGTTTCTTGGCAACGATAGTGATTTTTGGCTGCACAGGAAGTCTTTGTAAGTAGGTTGTTTGTCATTGGTGGATTTGGTCTTTAATGGGAATTGTTGATATTAAGAAAAATATGAAATATCACCATTGTTACTGTTAAATATTGTAGCTCTTAGGTAGGTTAAAGTACATTTTGATGGGCAAAATATGCTGGACATATAGTGTACTTGCAGAAACATTTCACATCATGCTGTCAGAGCTGCTCGTGTCACATCTGGTTGTACAGTATTTGACAGGTCAGGCTGTCAGAGTAGCATGCAAAGAATGCCCTCAACTGCTTTAAACTTTTGGCACTAAGAGAGTAAGAAACAGGCCGACGGATCGATGGACGGATGAATGGATGAAAGGAGCAACAGAGGAGAAGGGGAAAGAATGCAGAACGTGTCTTTCTTTAATGACGGCTCGGGGATTTGAGAAATAATGTGTGCTGAGAGATGCTGCCTCTCTGGAGAGTGAGGGGGAGGGCAGGGGATTTATTAAGTCCTCAGCCACAAAGCCCCCGTAGGGACAGAGGTAACACACAGCCTGTGTGTGTGTATATGTGTGTGTGTGTGTGTACACAAACACACATATATGCACACAGGTTGGACAGCTGTGTTTGGACAGAGCAGCCTTGTCTGTGACCTTTTTCTCCTGAGGTCCTCCCTGTTTCACTGCGGACCTCATGAATGCAACTCAACCAAAAGAATCTCTTCATACCTTCTCGTCTGCTTTTACTCTCTCCCCCCCTCAGCACTGGAGGTATATATGACATCCACCTATTTCCTCTTTGCTGGAGATTCAGGTTTCATCAAGTCAGAGATGAAGCCGGATTGTGTTTCCTGAAGGAGCTCGGCCACTCAGTCATTTCCCAGACCTAACACCAAACATCTGAGTTATTCAGCACATGGGAAAGCGTCTGTTTTCTCACGTCTCGTCATTTTTCTCTCATTCTCGAGCATTAATGATAATATTACAAGCATTTACTCTCAATATATTGGACTAGTTTAGCAGTAAGTGCCAAGGAACTCTGTAAAGACTGAAAACAATAAGTCAAAGATTCTTTTCTTTTCTTCCACTGGCAGTATTTCTGTTGCAAATCGTAAATCACAGTAAAATAAAAGTGTTAGGCACAACGGAGCCCTGTGTTGTCCTACTAGAGTGGCTCAAATGGCTTAAACAGTCCCATGGTAGGAAAGGTTACACTGCTGTCTTGTCTGCCTGTCTGGTTATTTTTCTCTTTCTGGAAGTCCCCAGTGTTCAAATCGATCAAAACACCTTCTTTCATATGGTAATTTATATTGTGCGAGTGAATAAAGAGTGACTGGCTTACAGACAAAGCTCACACTAATACGTAACCTTCAAATGGACTCTGAAAACCTGTTTTCTCAGTCAGTGTTTTTACTATGAAATGATGTGGCCTTACACAAACAGAGCAATTTCACATTAATGTTAGAATAGTTTGGGTTATTTCTCATGCGAGGTTTCTGTCTGTCTGTCTGTTTTCTCTTTTTACTGGTCCCATGTGGGTGAGGCTCAGGTGGGATAAAAAAAAAAAAAAGATGATAACGTCTGAACACAATTTTCGATTTGGCAGTATTTAATGACTACACACAGCTAGAATTCTGTATTCCAGCATATTGTAAAAATGCAGCCGAGGAGCGAGGGTGAAGGATGTGGTGTAGTGTTTGACATGGAGGGTCAGGAGGTGACTGACTGACAGCCATGAATCACTATGCTTTTGTAGTCGCTGTTTACTCTGTTATGTTTGCTTTTTTAAGCGAAGAAGTTACATCGCATTCAGTTGCGCTTCAGTATACACAACAGTAAGTGAACGCATCGTGATGCAGTTAGTCTGTACAAGCACTGTACACAAGGTTAACGGCTTAAGAGGCGCACATTGTCAGATTAGGATTGTTTCTGTGGCTTTTGTGGTATTTAAATATGCTTTTATGAAGGAAGTAACACTGTGAATGACTGTTGAGCTTATAATGGCCCACCTGAGGGAGGCTCCACTGCAAAAAGCTGCAGATTCAATCAGTGACAGTGTTGCTTTAGTGTAGTCATCTCATTTTGAATATTTGTTGATAGACATTAATTTGCTCCTGTACCGAGAACCTTTATTCAATTTAGCACTGAGAGACATAGAACTGACTGTCAGAATCAACCAGCCAGAGGAAGCTAATGTCAGGCTTTCTGTGTTTCTCCTGGAAAGGCAGCACAGAGCTTTGAAAGCCACTAGAAGCACCTTTAGGCCCTTTTAGAAAATCACTGTATGGGTACCTTTACTGGAGCTAGTTAATGTTCAGCTCAGAATAAAGCACATGTATCGGGCTCATGATTTGTGTTTTGCCACAAGAAAGGAATAGAATAAAATGTCATTCATATTTTCTCCATTTTTTAGGCTTGCTAATGCTTTTCACATTTTCACAGTTTTGTGCAAAAGGAACAACCTTCTGTAGCTCCATTGGTTGGGTCCATGTCTTCCAGCGGGGAGAGTGGGGTTCGAATCCAGCTGTTCCTCTTCATTTGGGGGCAGTGGTGGCCTAGTGGTTTGTGAAGCAAACTTGTAACCGGTTGGTCGCCGGTTCGAGCCCCCGGACTGGAAAGAGGTTGAGGTGGGAAAGTGAGAGCGACAGCTTGTCCCAGTCACCACCACTGTGGGCCCTTGAGCAAGGCCCTTAACCCCTGACTGCTCCCTGGGTGCTGCACCACGGCAGCCCACTGCTCCTAGTATGTATAGTTAAGGTTAACTTTGAATACGATGGGTCAATGCAGAGAAGGAATTTCCCCAAGGGGATCAATAAAGGTTAGATTATTATTATTAGATTGAGTTGACCTCGAGAATATCAGTTAACTAACCCAATGAGATGTTCTACAGCAAGCTGATTACTATCTCTCTCATCAACCAGATGGGGTCACAGTTGCTGCATTTTGTTGCTGGATTCATTAAAAAAAAAAAAAAAACAATACTTCAGATTTATTCTCTTCATTCTTTGTTCTCCTGCTCATTTGTTTCAATCCCACTGGGAAACCAGAGTACCCATATCAGAATGAAGAGTTTTCGCTGCAGGTGTGGGATTCAATTTTTTTTCACCTGTTCTCTCCGACTGAGTGTTTTCCCACCAGGCTCTTTTTGGTTTCAGAGCACTCTAAACACACACTGCTGTTGACAAAGCACTGGACAAAGAGAGGGAAAGTGATCCCGCTGCCAGATCTAGATGGCAGGGTTACACAGTCTCTAATTCTTTTTAATAACAGCTATGACAAGTGGAACAAAATCACTGTTTTACATGATACAGACAAGTCTGAAATTTCAGGACTTTCCAACAAGTCCTGAACTTAGTGAAAGTTTTCCCAGCCAGTGGGTTAGACTGTCCATTTTTTGTCCATAGGTGGTAGCAAAATAATAATATTAATGGAAATCTATTGAGAGAATAAAAGGGTCCAGAATGAGCTTTAATGATCTACAATTGTAAAATAAATGATACTGTAACTACTTTGACAACAGTATCAGTACCTTGACCTTTTGCTTTCTCACTCTTGTGTTGTTCCAGTTCCAATCCTGTAAATGTTAAAAAGATGTTCAGTAATTCCCCCTCAAACACCAGCTTATCACAGGCTTATTTTTCTAAGCTTTTCTACTTTTGCTTTGTGACTATTTGTTCCAGTATGGGTGCCCCCCGGTGAAAGGTTTGTCCATAAAAGCCCACATTGGGTGGCCTCTGGCACATTCTAATACCACTACTTCATCATATACACTAAACTTAATTACTCCATACTTTATTGAGTTTGCCCTCACAATTGTAAACAGAGTGAATTATTGTAAAGGAGAGTTAGGCTTCTTGTGCGTTGTAGCCCACACAGTCTATAAATAGTTGTTAATATTTAAAACTACGCCTTCTTCGGACTTTTGCATTACTTTTTGGCACATTCACAGCTTCTTTTTGTGTGGTATCCTTCGTCTCCCTTTTCTTCTCTGCTGATTTACTTTGACAGCATTGTATATTTTAGTGTGTGTTTGCAAAAGATGGCTCTGCTGTAAAATGTAAAAAAAGATCATTCATCAATTCATTCAATGATTAAGCCCATAAATGTCTGTGCATCTGGAAAACACACAGAGACTATTAATGCTTGCACACTTTACAATCTACTTTTGAGATAGGATGTCCCCTGTGTGTACAGCCAGTGCAACTCTAGATGTGTTTTGTAACTTTATAATGGGGTGCCATCTTGGCAAGGTCTCCCTTCAATAAAATATTTTAATCTTCCTGGTTTAATGAATAAATAGCTTTGCAATGATTGATACATTTCTCTATTGTCATGCTCCCTTGTTTGGATGTGAAGGTGAATGATTGTCAAGTATACACATGTAGCACATTGCAACTTGTTAATAAAGACAGTTTTATTGGGATCAGATATTTCTATGACCTAATAAAGTAGCCGGCTAGACTCATTAAGTAGCTGGCTGTTTGGCTGGCAGCCATTGTCATGAAAAGCTCCTTCTGAAGTGTTACTAATAGACTTGAATGAATAATGTATTTAAAATCTCTAAAATTCACAACAACCAAAGGCACACACAATACACAGTAGAAGTTCAAGCATCTCCACTCTTTACAGTCCATTTTGTGCACGTTCAGTCTCTGCATCTTCCTCTTCTGCTGCTCAGATATTAATGTATTTTTCACAGAGGAATATGGCCAGTGTTTTTCATCTTTTGGGTGTGCCCTGACTTGCTTAGGTTACTGCCCTTCGTACTGGAGCATAGACACAAAAGCAAATCCTGCTTCTTTGTGTCCAGTCTTCTTTTTTTTTCTTCCTTTTTGCTGGCATAGAGGTGCATTGTCAGATTTTGGCGTTCCATTCAGAGGGTTGTCAAGGAAAGAACGCAGACTTCCAAGCAGAATAGGGACACTGAACACAAATAGCCTCCAACGGGAGCTTTGTTCTAGGCAAAGCACACACACATATTGTCAAAAACACTCACCCCCCCCACTATCTTTATTGGTGCAGGCCACGGACCAAAGAGCTTTCTGCAGTGGGAGGATGATCCCTTCTTTCTGCAATGCCACAACCACAGAGTGTCACTCTATAGTTTATGGTCAGTGGATGCCCATAAATATGCATGTGTTCACAGCTCAGTCATAATCAGGAGCATGTCAAGTGCCCCATAAGATCTTTCTTCTCGTCTGATTTAAAAAATAAATTCAGTGTTTCTCAGGCCACATAATGCTTAGTCTTAACCGTATGATGAGAATAGTTGCAGCGCGTCAGCATAACTTTGATCTTCCAGTAGAATAGACTATACCAAATCCACTTCTATGGAATATATGCTTGGTTCCACGAACTGGTGTGACCTTTCTGGTAGCGAGTCGAACCAAACTGTGCCAGAAGGTGCTGCACTGGCGATGGGGCAAGGCCACATCCATCCTCGCCTGTCGCCTGTCTCCTAAAGCCCAAACACAATGAAAAGTTTATAGCTCCCTTCTTGGCCTCATTATTCCTCCTCTTTGCACAGGCTCTCAGTGCTTTAGTGCTGCTCACTGCTTGATAGAAAACACATTTCTCTCCTCAACACTACTGCAGAGCTGGCAGCAAGTCAGCCACGCTGTCAGTCTCTGTATTAAGAATCCGTGTCTTGCAGTGTGGCAGCCGGAAGAATAAACAGTGACCCAGCGATGGCACTCTCTCATCAGGACGTTAACTTTTATTACAGCTGAACTCAGGTTGCTTCTCATCCGTTTTTTTCTTGCCTTGCTTCCGCTCAGCTTCACCCTCCTTCTTGGTGAAAGTCTAAAGCAGTTTAGCAGCGACTGTAACAAGTGGGAAACAGCTTGAGTGAGCTGTACAATAACAGTGCAAACAAGGATCGCTTTCCTTATGAGGTCTGAGGTGCGGTTTTATGAAACGAAACAGAAAAAAGAGAAAGTTATAAGACAATGAAATGACTGAAAAAACGATTTCATGTGGGAGGATTTAAAAGCTCAGGTCTCTTCAGCATGTCTCACTGTTTTTCAGTTAACTGACGGGGCTGCAGGTGTCGGGGGCGACTCTGTCTGTTTTGGTCTGGCCTGTCCCCAATTTCCTCCATCACTCACTCACTGAAATATGAAACAGTGTTTTTAATCCAGGACTCAACCTTTCCACCTCAGCCTATCGTTCCTAAAAGTTAGAATGCTTATCTTTAGGTTCATAGAGTCACATCACTCAAAGGATATTAGTGTAGTTTACCCACATATCCTGCTGAATCTACAGTAGCTACAGAATTTCAATTGTTACTTCACCTTCATCAGGGTTTATATCACATTGGGGGGAAGTGAATTCCATGTTTACAGCTTGTGAGTGTTCAAGTCATTGGACAGCTCAGGATAGCAGCTGCCAGGCTTCTTGTGCTGCTGCTTCATTGTCACTCATTATAGAGCACATAACAAACGAAGCTGTACAACTTGACCTCCCCAACGTTGCCAGTGTTTACATTCAAACTTAATTATAGTTACAGCTTGCATACAGCTCCATGTCCACACCCATTATTCTTGTTTGAATTACTCTTTATTGCATAGATAAGCAACAGAGATCAAAAGAAAAAGTCGATCTGGAGCTTTGTAATGGTGCATGTCAAAT
Organism: Chromis chromis; assembly: GCA_900302755.1. Classification (NCBI taxonomy): domain Eukaryota; kingdom Metazoa; phylum Chordata; class Actinopteri; family Pomacentridae; genus Chromis; species Chromis chromis. The sequence continues at coordinate 13,244 of OMNN01094411.1, read as the reverse complement.
ATTTGTACATACCAAAGTAATAATGTTATGGAGACAGATCAAACTGTGCAAAGAATTATCTTAACTAATTTCCTCACCCCCTTTTTTTTCCAGTCCTGCTCCTTGGTCAAATAAGTCTTGCAACTTCTCCAAAATAGGAGTGACATGTGCTGTATGCACACTTCAGTTAACATCATTATAAGCATAGGCAGTGAACCTTAGTTAAGTTTGCTAAGGATGTGTTGGCTTCCTCAGTCTGTGTAGCTTTGAAACGTCTTTTGCAAAATGGGGCCAAATAATTCTGTGTTTCGCTTGGTGTTCTGTCTCATCTGTAAGCTGTAGACGACCTGCATCAGTGCTTTGATTTACAGTCATGTCTTGCGGCCTTGAAAGATGCCAGACATATACTCGGAAATGCTGCTTTTAGCAAAACAATGCTAATAAATTGTTGGTAAAACAGGTTTTAGTGTATGTTTACTGTATTTCTAATGGGAAGGTATCACAGTATTTTTTTAGTATTGGTAGTATTGGTAGTATTGGTAGTATCGGCGTACTGTGCAACACTACTTGCCGGATAAATAGAAGATGCCTGCTTTGGTGTTCTTCTGACTGAAATCATGAGCCTGCTGTTGTGCTCTTGTGTGCTCCAATTTTCATAGTAAACTGCATAATGTGACCTGCAGGATGAGGACATTTGATAGGACAGCAGAAGAGTCCACGTAGTTTCAATCGTAACTACTGGACTTGCTTGAGTTTCTCAAAGACATTTCACCTCTCATCCAAGAGGCTTCATCAGTTCTAAACTGACTGGTTGGGAGTTCCAGATTCACACTTGTGTTAATGGATCCTGAAGAGTATAAAAATCTGGAACTCCCAACCAGTCAGTTTAGAACTGATGAAGCCTCTTGGATGAGAGGTGAAACGTCTTTGAGAAACTCAAGCAAGTCCAGATGCTACGATTGAAAGTACGAGGATAACCATGACCTGGATGACTGAGAACCTTCACAGACAAGACAACAGAAGGGGGATGGAGCTATTGGAAAAGCCATAAAACAACAGTTGATTTTTATGAAGGATGGGTGAATTGGATTTCACCAAATATTACAAAATGACTGAGGCAGATATTTTGCAGTGACAACCACTGCAGAAGTCTCCAATAATTTACAGTACTTTCCGTGCATTAGCTTTGTTATCCTGCACACCCTCACCGGGTCATTCTTTCCTTTTCCTCCAGCTGAAAACCCCTTTTTTTCTGTTTTTTTTTTTTTTTTAAATCTTAGACACATAGCAGCAGCCGCCACTGTGCAAACATCCACTAAATTCCTGGACAAAAGTTCCATCTGTTCAAAGGCACCTGAACTTGGGATTCCTTTTTGTTGCCGCTAAATCTAATTTACAGACTTATAACGCTGGTCTTATTTTTGTTGTATGATGTTTTTGTTGCAGCTTATTGGCTCCTGTGTTGCTGTACTGGTTGCATGTGTGTGTGTCAGGTGGTCTGAGCAGCATCTAGTAAACTGGAGCGCTGCTGGTTTTACTGGGTGGCCTCTGTGTGCTTTTCCTTCAGATTTGTCTTGTTTGTGATTCTGCTCCTTTATTAGATGTTTGACCTCCCTCATTGAAACTCATTATGAGCTGCTGTCGTAAAGTTGGAGAAACAGGTGTCAGATTGTCAAATGACTAATAAATAAAACGGTGTACACACTTCTGTTGCTTTCATTTAACCTTCAGACATTGCTTTTAACAGAATAAGTATTTCTTTCTATTGCATGCGAGCTGTGCATGTTAAAAACCTACATTTAATTTATTGTTATAACGTTTTGCTCTCTGCTCTCTTTATTTCTCAGTATACACTAGTGTAGTAGGAGAGCACCCCCTTCTGGACTTAGATAAAGTTTTTTTGAAAGCAGAGTCTGCGGTCTCTCTTTATAAAATGACCCCTCACCATTAAGTTTAGCTTCGTTAGCCCCCTTTCACGTCCTCTGTTGGATTAAATGCAGCTCTTCTGTTTCCAGGTATGGAATGGACTGTCTGATTCAGTTTGAAGACTTTGCAAATATTAATGCTTTCCGCCTGCTGAGCAAGTACCGCAACAAGTACTGCACATTCAATGATGACATCCAAGGTAATGCAACAGACACGCACACGCAAACATCCGTCAACACAGATACGTTATATCTCACCAGTGTAGCGAATAAGAAGCGAGAAGAGAGAAAGAAACAGAAGAAACAGAACACAGGGCCTCACGTCCTTCTTTGCAGCACACACACTTCCTTGTGATTGTGTGTTAGTTTTCCTGATAAGATTCACTATTCAGTAATATCTCTACTAAATTAAGAAATCTCTGTATGTGTGTGTGCATGTGTGCTCCATGCATATACCGACAACCTTTCACTTCATTAACTTCAAACTTGGTGGATGAATTGCTGGAGACCCGAGGAAGCTCAGTGACAAGTTGAAGGAGATCAGATGAGTAGGAGCTGCTTTTGAGATCTTTTTGGAGTCTTTCTGGGATCTGTGGAGCCCCTGTTGTTATTCAATATCATCAGAGTCAACACAGACTTACTTTTCCCTATGACATATGGTGGAACAGTTGTGACTGCAATGTAGACTCACATGATGCATAAAGGCTGCTTTCGCCTTTGTGTATCAACACCAGACAGCAGGTGTTTTATTTTTATTGAATATAGGTGACTTTGTCTGCCACAAAACATCGAAATATAAGTCTTCTTAATACCTGTCATTTCAGGGTCACTACTTTTTTCTACTCTTTAGTCACTGTTGAATGTACAACAGAAATGCCAGTCTATAAACCCTGTGAAGGATGTCAGTAAAAGTAGATTTAAGCACTGTTCTGTCCTCAGGTACCGCTGCAGTGGCAGTAGCTGGACTCCTGGCCGCCCTCCGCATCACCAAAAGCAAAATGTGCGACCATACTATTGTGTTCCAAGGGGCAGGAGAGGTAAGTGGAGAATTCGATCTCTCTCTGTGGCGGCTGTGGCTCAGGTGGTAGAGCAGGTTGTTCACTGATTGCAAGGTTGGCGGTTCGATCCCCGGCCCCTCCACATGCTTAAGTGTCCTTGGGCAAGACACTGAACCGCAAGTTGCTCCCAATGGCAGGCAGGCACCTTGCATGGAAGCTCTGTCGCCATTGGTGTGTGAATGGGTGAATGGGAAACACATTGTAAAGTGCTTTGAGTGCCACTAAGGTAGAAAAGTGCTATATAAGTGCAGACCATTTACCATTGCTCAATCAAAACTAACTATGGAAGTAAATAAAGTAGACAGACTGTGTATGATGTTGTTTTGTTTCTTTTTGTTTAGACCATTAATGGTTATGTATGGATTCCCCTACAAAAATATGCGGTTTTAGATATTCTTTTCAGAGACTGATTCATTTTTGTAGAAGATATGAACCTAAACCTGTCAAAGCTGGTGTGGATGTGTCATGAAGCACCTCCTCCTTCATCCCTTCCTGTTGTCTTGCCTCCAGGCAGCGATGGGGATTGCTGAGCTGATCAGTATGGCCATGGAGAAGGAGGGACTCGCTAAAGAACAGTGCTTGAAAAAGATCTGGATGGTTGATTCCAAAGGTCTCATTGTGAAGGTATCAAACACATGTGATCTACTATAATCTAAGCACTATGCTGTCCAGAATAAGTAGAATAGAAAGAAAAAAAAAACTCACATATTAAGCTCAGATATGTTGTGTGCAGTGTTACTGTTCTAATGTTTCTAAGCATTGTGCCTTCTCTCTGTAGGGTCGAGACCATCTGACTCATGAGAAGGAAAGGTTTGCTCATGATCACCCACACATGAACAAACTGGAGGATGTGATCCGGGAACTGAAACCTACAGCTATCATCGGTACAACAAGCTTCCATGTGTAGTATGGTGTTGCATAGATGGCAGTGATTGATTTGCAGACTTTAGCGAGACTTTAATGTCATTTTGAAAATGCGAAAAATGATCCACAGATTTGTTTAAAGTTACACAACTAGAAAATCTTCTAAAGAAGCAATGCAAAAATGAAATATGTGGTACACTGATAGAATGATTTTCTGTCTCAGGTGTGGCGGCTGTTCCTGGAGCCTTCTCTGAGCAAATCATCAGGGACATGGCCTCGTTCAATGAACGCCCGATCATCTTCGCCCTCAGTAACCCGACCAGCAAGGCCGAATGTACCGCTGAGCAGTGCTACACAATCACAGAGGTGCAGTTACATTCCAGTACATGGCTGTGAATGATTTTATTGCTCTTCTCTGATTACTAAACCACTCTGTGCTGCAGGGGCGTGGCATCTTTGCCAGTGGCAGCCCATTCGACCCTGTCACCCTGCCTGATGGGAGGACGTTCTACCCTGGTCAGGGCAACAACGCCTACATCTTCCCCGGCGTCGGCTTGGGCGTCACTGCTTGTGCGATACGACATATTACTGAGGAGATCTTCCTTACTGCAGCAGAGGTGAAGCATACAGTGTATATGCACCTTTTTCAAATCTTTTATGTTGTATTAACTGAAATGCAAAAACTTGAACGTTACCTGAGGCCTTGGGCTAAAAGTCTGAAGACAATAAATACACCTTTATAGTTGTTTTGTATTAAAGACTGAATGTTATAATTCAAAATCGTTTCACTATTTACTGCATATCATGTGGCAATATAGAAGCATTACCTGCTTTTATCTTACAATAGTCAATTTCGACATTCTTTGGGGGGCATTTTTGCCTGACATGCAACAAATCATGCAATGCATCAGAATCAGTCCTTAGTCACTGTTCAGTGGGGGCCTGCTTAACCAGTTGAGGTACTGAGGCACTCCTATGCAAGTTTTTTTTAATATACATTAGCTCCAAGAAACCGATTAAATAATAAATAAATAAAAACATCCTGAGAGTAATCTGACTTCTGTAATCTACATAAGCTTGCTACTTACATGTCTTCTCTGCTGCAACATGAGCTATTTGTTCACTGTTTATCAGGCTCTTGCTCACCTGGTGACAGAGAAGGACCTGGCAGAGGGAAGACTGTATCCTCCTCTCAGCTCCATCAGGGATGTTTCCCTCAAACTGGCCGTCAAGGTGAGACCTCAGTAAACACACAGTACCCAGCAGATGTAGTGTTTCACATCTGAGTCCAGTTGTTTGGGGGATTAAGAAGTTTTAATTTTCCAAAAACCTGTGTGTTACAGATCATGGAGTACGCCTATGAGCACAAGATGGCCACACTTCGCCCTGAGCCGTCCGACAAACAGGCACACGTGCACTCGCTGTGCTATAGCACCGACTACGATGAGTTTGCTGTCGACTCGTACCGCTGGCCAGAGGACAGTATGACCGTGCAGTCATGCAAACTTTAATGCACTGGACAGAGAGGCAGAGTGAGCCCTGGAAAGGCGACTTAACTACTGACGTCCAATATTATCACAAGTCTTGATGTCGGGATATGAAGGAATCTGTGGCTAGAATTTTCTCATTAATATATATTGCTGTCAAATAAATGATAACAACACATGTAGAGATATCTTCCTTTCAGGTAGTTAAAAACATAGCTGGTAAAAATCTACAATCTGAGAAATTTTACACTGAAAGGAAGCAAACTTGTAAGTTAGGAGACAGAAAAAAAAACGTAGTATTGCACAGATGGTTGTTATCACATCATTTTACAGTAATTTATCCAGGGAATGTCCCTCACAGGTTACTTTTAATTGTACTGTAATAGGAAGTTACTTAATGAATGTGTCAGCTACCATCCAAATACGCTTTGTCAAATAAAAATGGTTTTGATTAACATTTTAGCATGTCCGATTATTGCATCTGCACTTAAGAAAGACAAGGATGCACTGAGTGTTAGATTTGAATTTAAACGGGAATTTTATTGAGGATGTTTCCTTAAGCAGCCTCTATTGAGTTTATCACACAATCCTTGTACCAAAGACACACACTTTAGTATCTTTCTGTGTTTTTTTGCCATCAGTGCAGCACAGAATGTATAGATTAATAACTTAGTCTTCCAGTGACTTGCCTTGATAATGTTTATACTTCATCTTTTGCTTGCTTTATTCTGAATATCTTGAGAAAATTATGGCAAGATCATTCTGAAATGTATCTTATGGTGCTGTGGCTCCCTCCAGAGATCTGTTGCTGTCATTGCAACACATTCTCATCAGGTTTGAACAGGAATCTAATGAACTAATTCAACTCTTTTGAAGCCTCATCAGTAATAGCAATCTCCATTATGGCATTTATAAAAGCACACCACAATAAAACAGTATTCTATGTTTTTGGTTTATATTTTGGGCTTTTTGCCTTTATTTGATACGACAGTGGCGAGAGAAAGGAAATGCAGAATAGAGGACAGGGAACTAAACCAGGGATCCACTGCTCAGGACATATGTGCCCAGATGATACGCATTCTAACCACTCAGCTATTGGGTATACGTGTATTCTGTGTCTCGCTGATGCTGTCTGAGTTAAACCGAGGATGATTTTACAATAATTAATCAAACACCAGCCAGACAGTCAGTTCCAGGGGCCTTGGCTGGCCTGCAGCTCATCCCGGTCTGAAATCAATAGAGAAGCAACTAAACCAGTCAGCGTACAGTGCTGAGCGTCTCACCCCAGGCCAGATTCTGAGAGACAATCATTTGTTTTGCTCACTTTCTTTGTTTCACCCTCCCTTTAAATCCCCAAATCCGCCTCCGGCAACCACCGCTCTGACCTGATGATCAATATGTCTCAATGTCAGCACCATCCAGTTGTCAGTTTAGCTGTCTGGGCTATAAATTCTATATCCCTCCAATAAATAAATTACCTTCCCTTGGTTTTGTATGCAAGTATCAGAATAAATGTATTATTATTTCTGCTTTACAGGATTTCAGAGACATATCCAATATCCAATAGCTAGTTATAGCAATTTGACCTCAAGTAATTAGTTTTAGCTATCTTTAAGCTAACTGTTTGAGCTGTTTAGCTAACAGATCTATTTAGCTCTGTATTTCACACTTCTTTTATGCCTTTTAACATATTTGCTATTTCACTATTCATCAAATACCTAAAGCTAGCATTAACTATTTGAACCATTTTACTTTTAGCTATTTCAACCATTTAGCTAACTAATTTGCATCTTGTCTTTTACTTTACATTTTAGCTACTACTTTTAGCTAACTATTTATAAGTGTTTGTTCATTATTTTTTTAGTTAGCAGAACTGTTTGATGTAGCTACTGGAGCTTTAATGCTGGCTATTTTTTACAATTACTGTTAGCTAGTGTTAAACATTTGGACCATTTTGCTTTCAGCAGTCAGTTTCAATCATTGTTTATATTTAGCTAATGTTGTGTGTTTTTAGCTATTATTAGCTATTTTAGCTTCAGTACTTTTTTTTTATTAATCCTTCCTGTTTGTTTGATTGTTTATTTAATTTTTTATATATGCTATAAAATCACTGTCCCCACATTTCCGCCTCCCCCTGCAGCTCTTTGTGGCACCTTGCTGGTCCCAGACAGGCTGCTGGGTGACTGGCAGCTGTAACCCGACATCCCTTTGACCTTGTTTACAGTCTCACATTAAATGGCACCTTACTTAGACCTTTTGATCAGTGCCAATCAGTAAATCCCCCCAAGGGAAAGTCGCCTGTGTGAGTCTGTTGACCCTCATCCTCCCAGTCGCCTGTCTGACATTTCGCCCTTCTGTACATCCACCATGAAACACAACCAGCCAGCATGACTTTGATCCCTCACAGGACCCGCGGTTCCTCCTTTTGGTTTTCATTCATCTTGGTTTAATTCTAGCATTCATCAGTCAGCCTTGTGCTTTAATCACTTGATGAAAGGTATTAGTTGGATGGTGTTCTGTGTTGATGACTGTAGTGAAGGTAAAATATTTCAGGCCAGGACCCGACACCAGCTATGAATATATAGTTTTAAAAAAAACACACACACATCATAATTACTGTCCTCAGATGACTCAGTGAAGCTCCTCACAGTCATACAGCACCAGCAGAGGGCACTCTAATATATTCTTTGAGCAGAGATCAGTGAAAAAGGCCATAAAAGCCACTGTAGGGCAACTATTGTCATCTCTCCTCACCAGCACATTTCCTCCTGTCATTACATTTTCCTGCATGTATACTGCAACTTGTGCTGCTAATGCATTAATATAATGACGCAAGATAATTACTGCTATGAATGTAATAATACCCCACTCACTAGTCTGGAATAATTTCACCTGCTATGTCTTTATATACATATAATAATGAATAGACTCTTGTATTGTTCCTGCTGTATGTATTATAGGGCCAGTGGATCAGATTTAAAGCCTGTATTATGGGCTGAGATTATGATGGTTGAACTGAATCTATGTGGAAGCCGTAATTGTTAATAATTGGCTAAATGGACTATATTACACTATTACATATTGTTGGTCTTGTCTTCATGTCTAAATGGCCTTTTTCCTATTAATATATGTCAGCGTCAAGACTTTTACACTTTGGAAGCTTTATAATAACTGCTTTGGATTTTAAACAGCAGTCACATTTTCAAGTCTATCACCCCTTCACTATCAGCTGTAGTTGTTTGATGTATTGTAGTATATTGTATAGATTATAGTAATGTGCTATTTTTTTATTTTTTCATACTAATGAAAAATGTCAGCTTTAGGCTCCATATTATGCCGAATGTTGTACGGACATTAATGCAAATCATTTAGGACTATCGGTGTATGTGAAGGTCCAGTGAAGGCAGAAAATAAAACGGATAAACAAAGAAAAAAAATATTTCTAGTAGCCTTTTCTGTTCAAAAAACCTTGAAGTATCTGTAAGTAAACTGAATAGAACTCAGCAGGCTCACAGAACCACAAGCCTTGGCACATAAAGAAAGTCTAAGCTATTTGGAAGAAGGTCTTTAAAACCTGTTTTTGTTTCATCCCCCTTACATCTGCTACTTGAGTTGTAAAGCAGCACTGTAGTTCGCTGGACAACAGTTTACACTTCAAGGATTTTTTATGCCCCACTATGTCTCTATTTGTTCTCATTCAAAGACCAATATGCTTCTGTGCTGAAGGTGGCTGTATGAAAAGTTGAAACATATTGATTGAGTGCAACCGGTAAATAATAATGGGATGTAGCCAACATCCAACTTTTCTATGTCCTTTTGAATTAATTTTATTCATGATGTGAAAGGATCCCTGTGCAAAAGCTCCCTATGATAAGAAAGTGGAAAAAATAAATGAGACTAGTTTTCTCCACTTATCATAAATGCTTCATTCATTCTAACTTTGCTTTTGTTTGCTGAACAGGCACAACTTTGTCAACAAAAATCAAAGTTTCATAGCAGCCACCATGTCAGACGAGCAAGGGGTTATAATAATATGACGGAAAGTAACATGACCCAGCGGAGGTCTTGATACTATTTGTGGTGGATCAAGAACACAAATAGTACCAAGTTGCTGCACAGTGCAAGGTGCTCAGCAGATTCAGGTCCCTGCCTGGCTGGTGGTTGACTGAATGAGGACTATCATCCAGAAACCACCTCTGCTCAGCAGCTTCGTCCTCCTGAGTGATTCTGTGAGTAATTCAGAGCGACGTCTCTGTTTTGCAGACTGTTCATGAGGCCTGCATGTCGCACAGGTTTTAGCCTGAGAGGCAGTGGTGGGCGCAGGTTTCCAACAGCCTGTTGTTTCTCAGGCGGGTACCACGCGCAGATACCAAGCGAGAGCGCCAACGCCTTGACAACTTTTCCATAATTAGATGAGGCCTTGCGCTCAGCGTGGGGATTCTTGCACTGAAATCTAACATGACATGTGTGATCACGACCCAAAGTCGTGTTTAATTAATTTTTCTTGCAACACGGGGCACACAGACATCATTCCCTGCAGCTCTCAGCAACCGAACAAAAACAACATTCCACTAAAATAGGCCACTTTGTAGCATTTGGGAGAAATCACAAGTAGGTTTGAAAAGTAGAACCTGCAATTTCAGGTGAAATTCAACAAGTGGCAGGTTGAGGTTTTTGGGTTGTTGGTTTTGTTTTTTACAAGGTTGCTGTTCACCTATCTACAAATTCAAGAGAAGGGAAATGTAACATGTTTTAACCTAGTTTAGCTAAGCTTCTCTACACTACGTTGCCTTTAGCTGTTGAGCATGTCTTTGCCGCCTTTTGAATGTCGGCACATGCTAGCCAGGCTTGTGCTTATTATTCTGCTGCGAGCTCCAGATGGATCAACACATGCTGAAAATATTACAAGCAAGACATTTGCATGTGACCTAAATCACTCACTTCTGCTCCACCATGCAAACAAGTCAGTCCAAAGACATTATTTAATGACCCTGGATTGGACCATTTGCATTGAACAATATATTTTCCCATATTAACATTAAAAATAGCAGGCTGTCATCAGTTAGTTCAAAACACTCAGATTAGATGAGTACAGTTCACATTTAGCTCACTTTTGTCATAAATCTATCATATATGTACCCTATACTCACTCATGTGACATTTAATTTAATTTTATGCCTGGAAAAGTTTTCTTATATTTTTGTCAGCTTAAACGTACCCACCGATCAGGCAGCAATGAGAACACATTATGCAGACAGGTAGACAAACATGCCTATAATTAATACATTATATAATGTATGTGTGTGTGTCTGTTTATGTCATTTGTATTGTATGTGATGAATAGATGTTTGTAAAGTTTGCATTCAATAGGCATGGATTCGCTCCAAAATAAATCGAACTGATCCACCACCATCACACTTGATCCACTCATGACCAGTAAGAGAGCCCTGATAATAAGCCTGAACACACTCTGAGGTGCACTATTGGCTGAAATCACATTTAACATGCATGTGTTTTAAGATATTAACATGCATGCATTTGCAACAGTAGCCTTTGCTATTGTTTTCTCCATCTTCATTAATTCTGTAATTGTTTGCTGCCAGTGATTTACTGCCAAGTTTTGTGAACATCAAAGCATGTTCCCTTTTTTTTCTGAAACCAGACATAACCCATTAAATTAACATGCATATTGCATCTTGAGCTCAATAAGTTGCCTAATTAATTGTGAGCAGCAACAACAGCTTCTGGTTGTGATGGGTATAGAAAGTAGTTTGTCCCTCTTAGCTTGTGTGCTTACGGTGCGCGTCCACGTATGTTCAGTGTGTGTGTGTTGCTGTTTGTAAATGAGGACAGCGAGGTGTATGTGATGGTAATGCAGCCTCCAGTGCTCTCCTTGCCCATTAATAACCAGGTTGCCTTTGATGTGGCCACCTTGAGTGAGGTGGCCCCTTTTTTGCATCAGTTGCGGCATGTAAATCCGCCTGCTGTGTTATCTCCTTAACTGCTCAAGGGTCCACCTGAGTTTGTCCACCTGATGGATAAATTAAAGAACCTACAAAGGCTGTATTTTTACTTTTTGATCAGTCTGTGACGGTGCTGTGTAGCCTGCGGCATCGCTTTCTTCTGACAGTGTGGTACAAGCGTTGAATGCTGGAGAGCTTGTGTTCAATTCAGTGCTGATCTGGGAGTTTGAGGCCAGTTTGTCTGATCTGAAAGGAAACTAATGGTTGCATGTTAAAAGGTTAGTCCCTTATTTTACTATCTCACTTCTGACATCGAAATCAACAGAGGCCAGGATATCCCAGCCAGTCATGCATTTCCCAGCTCCTTCTTTGTTGGGTAAACACTGGCTTCAATCCATGGTCTCCTTGCTGAAATAACCCTGATGACCTTGTAGACCCACTAGAGCCACAGAAGACATGCAGCTACTGTCACCATCCATAAATACAGTCATGTTAAACAGTAACTACATATCAACACCTTTGATCCAAACATTAGATTATCTTTAAAATTGTTCTTACAAATTAAAGTGATTAAGGAATGAAGAAATGAAAATGAAACATAAAACTGACAGTATGTAGTTGTTTAGAATTCAAATAAATTCATGAAAAAAAAAATTTCAGTCACATGGAAAAATAAGCCCTCATTTGCACATTTGCCATCTGCTGCCAATGATCAGAACCTCCTTAGGGAGTGACAGGTGGAACTTGTCTTATTTAAACCTCTGACATCCAGGGTCTGCTGTTTTCTCTGCTGTCGAAATGTGTGGTGGCATCAAGCCAAAACCAAAGGAGTTCGTAAGGCCTTCAGAAAAATGATTGTGGATGCCTCAGAGTCAGAAATCCCTCTCAGGTCATTGATCAAACCCCTAAAAACTCATCTCTGTGTATCAAAGTTACATATTTAATAGTTTTTCACATGAAAATAATCTCTTACAAAGCACAGATCTATGACGTCCCTGCCTCTCTCTTCATCCACCTCTCCACACTCCACACCATCTCACCTACAGCTCTGCTTTAACACTGTAAAACTGAAAGCTATGTAAAAAGAAATTCCTATAATCCCAAAGTTTCATCACAGGATCTGCAAGTAACTCTGATGGTTTCAAAGTTTACTGAAGTAGCAGTTGCAAAATCTGATTATCCAATCTTACAGTTCTATTTTTACAACTGAAAATGAATGCAGCAGGGAATTAAATATTACATTATGAATTTAGTTTTTACCTGATAGCCTAACTTAGCATAGCACTGACAGATTCAGATTCACATCAGCTTAAGATAAACATTACGTATGGTGCATGAACTTCAACATGTTTGGAAAAGTAAAACATATAGAAAGTAATGTCTCACTGCATGGTGACACTCTGTTACTGGGTTTTGGCATTTCTTTCATTCGTGGATGCAAAAGCAGCATAGAATCTGGTATTCTGTACTTTTTGCGGTGGCAAGAACCTCCCTGCTGTATAGCTACAGCAGACATAACTTGTGACAAGTAACTGGACTCAGCTAAAGAGTAAGTTAATAGTGTTAACTAGAGTATAATAACACTTAATCAAATGATGTATATAATGTTAAAGGGGTCACAATTAGCAATAAACTCTGCATCGCTGCATTGGCTCCCCGTGCGTTTCAGGATTGATTTTAAGGTCTTATTATTAGTTTTTAAGTGTCTTAATGGTCTTGGGCCTTCTTATCTATCTGACCTGCTTTTACGTCATGAGCCCTCGTGGTCCCTGAGGTCCTCAGGGACCTCAGGGACACTAGGAACCCTTAGAAGGGACACTAGGAACCCTTCTAAGGGTTCCTAGTGTCAGAACGAGGACCTATGGTGAGGCCTCGTTCTGTCACTGTGGCCCACGGTTGTGGAACGGCCTGCCGGAGGGCCTCAGGGCCGCAGAGACTGTTGGTGTTTTTAAGAACAGGCTCAAGACC
>OMNN01094408.1:0-29316 GCA_900302755.1 Chromis chromis | reverse complement strand
CTGTGTGGATGTTACGATATTGAAATGCAGGCAACAGTATCGTATATGTTGCCTTCTTTGTTGAATGTGTTTAGATTTACCCAGTCAAAGTCTATATGATAGCTGTATGTTTGCTAAATGTATTGGTTAGGCCACTCTCAAAGCCTTTTTATTGTTAAATTAAAAGCATAGACTGTATATAAAAGATAATTGTAGCCTCCGGGTCTGAAAGTAAAGAACTTAGAAGTGCCATAAACCTGCATTCTTTCTAACAGCCAGCAGGGGGCGACTCTTCTGGCTGAAAAAACAAACTCTGATTGTATAGAAGTCAGAAAATAACTCCACTTCTCACTAGATTTGTTACCTCAATAAACATTACTCCTAATGAGCTTATGTTCTCAATTGCTAGTTTCAAGACTTTTTTAATACAGCGTGGTGTTAATTTAGTAAATTATGGTCCCATTTAAAAGAAAATACACAATAAAGCAGGGTATGCTCAAGAGCTGGGTTACCTTGGTCGCCATATCACGACGTCTAGTGTCCTCAGGTTCCCCAGTGAGATTCAGCATTTGTCATATCCAGTTTCAAAAGACCAACAGAAGAAATTTCAAACTAAAGGCAGTCCACAAACCAGTGCGCGACGTCACGGTGGCTGCCTCCGTCTTTTATGTGCAGTCTATGATTACAAGCGATTTAAAATCAGAACAATAAAACATAAATTCAGTGCTGACTAGCCAACTCCCAGAGTTAATGCTAGCTTAACATCTCTAGCCGATAAAATCTGCTTGGGTCAGCTGTCATTTCAGTCGATAAAATTGGTGGTTGCTGGCTCATAACGTGAAGCCTCTGTGTTAAATCAGGAACCCATTGTAGAAACATTTAGAAAAGCTTGATAGGCAAACAACAGTGACTGAGCGTGAGGCAAAATAAAGGCTTAACCGGCTACAGCCTAATTAATGATTCATTTTCATCCATAGCTTTTTATTCTTTATTTAGCTTCTGCAAGATTCCTCTTCGTTTCAGCTCACCAGTAGTGTAGAAGTCCACATCATAAATATTAAACCTGAGGACAAGTGTGTTGTCACTTTCTCACCGGGCCCCCTTGTGTTTTTCTGCTCGGCGAGTCATTATGTAACCCCAGTATTTAGAGTTTGTACAGCAGGAATGGTGATGCAGCTGTAAATGAATGTGGACTGTGCCGAGTGACTGATGGAAGTGTTTGGTCAGTTTCTGTCTCGAGTCCTTGTAAGGCTTGTTGCTAAGAGCTCAGCCCCCTTCAAACAGGAGGGGAAGCAGAGAATGTGGCAGAAGAAGAAGAGCTGGAAGACGAGAGGAACCCCCAAAACCCAAAAGAATGGTTTCTCAGTCGCCGCTAAACCTCAGGGGTGAAAAACATTCCGGAGCTATTTGGACAGTAATGCAATTTTCAATCTGGACTTCTGAATTTCAGCTTGGTGCCACACTGTGCAAGAGTTCATTCAGTTTAGAAACATATAAAGGATCGCAGATGTCATTTTATGGAAAAACATACACTAAGACACTCCTAATACACCAGTCAGTCCTCTGATTTCTGCAGCTGAGGAGAGTTTAAGGAAGATATAGTTTAAACAAATTCTTAAGTTTGAGTGATTTTCCATGAAACCACTCAAGCTTTTACCCTACTAAGTAAGCACCTAATCACAGCCAGTAACTCATCACATTGGTTTACCTTGTTCTGCTGGATAACTACAGTCCAGATTAATACAGTCAGGCATGTTTGACTAAGAGGCCAAACTCTCTTCTCACTTATCTGGGACTCAGAATTGCTTTACAACCAGTAATCTCTGGTTTTGTTTCAGGCGAACTGTTGCTGCGTGCAAACACTGCAGCCATTTCCTCCTTTTAATTGCAGGTTTAACTTGGCGCATGTTGAGCTCAGAATCAAACCACATTTTGTACTTCAACACCACTGGAAGGAAGATTTTTCAAGCATCAAGTCTCTCAGTCAAATATAAGTTAAGGGCCTTGCAGCATTTGATATTTTGCTGCTGCTGATGCACTGAGATTTGAACAAGCATGGATGTGCTGCATCATATTGTATGTTAAAGGTCGTCGTAGTTCACTGGCACGTTGTAATGCCTGATGGGATTAAATCGTGACTGCTTGATTGCTTAATGCAATGCTGGGAATTTCAAGGTTCATGTATCAGGGCAAAGCTCTGTTGTCGGCTTTCCATTTACAAACAGCCTAGAAAACACATCACCACAATGTCTTTTTCAGTATTTCGAAATTAAACAACGTGCTGTAAAATCAATTCAGAGACAGTTTAAAGGCGAATGTGCATGCAGCGCTGGTCTTTGCATTTTCAGGACTGTTTACCCCACACAACTTGACATGTAGATTTCCAGTAGGAAACAGCAGCTTGATAATGCTAACCTGAGAACAGGGATGTAACGATACCAGAAATTTGGTAGTTGGTACTAATACCACAGAATTTTGTTACCAAGATTTATTTTTTTTAAATCGGTCATTAATACATTTCAAAATATAACATGCTATTTCAAAAACACACAGTGTGCTAGTTCAGCACATTTTGACAGACCAAGTAATAATGACAGGAACCTACCAATGTTGTGAGCAACTCAAATTATGAGCTATAACTAACAGAACTCCTACAACTGAGGTCATGGCAAGGTTATATTCACATTTTGGTGGTACTAGAAGAATACAGCATGTCTAAGACCTGATTCAATCCACACTTAAATTCAGAAGGTGATGGTAATGCATCATAAAGTTTCACTGATTGCAGCTTGAGCACATCAGCTCACCTCCAACTACTCTACACAGTGGCATCTTGTTGGAGTAATTCAGTCATACATGTTTGAACCAGAAATCGATTCTGAAGCAGAATAATGATATAAAAAGCTCCACCATGCAAGTTGGCAGGATTGGTTCTTAAGGTTTGTTACATGTGAAACCCCATAAGTCTGAACCCATGCTATGGCTGTCACTGATAGTTTCAAGGTGGAAATGCTCAGCCACGGAGTTTACTGCGTACTTCACTATTGATATCTCTTCCAGCTTCATGTAGACATGTTAACAATTAAAAAACTTGAGTTGCACCAAAGGGCAGTATTTGATTTCACCTTCTGTTGGAGGGCATCTTTTAATATAAAGTTAAAACAAACCTAAACTCTGCAGAAACTCAGCTTGAATTCTGTGTACAGATCTCAGTCTTTGTCTTTGAGCTGCTTACATAAATTTTCCTTTGTTCCTTCCAAAACCTCTGTGACACTGTTTGGCTTTTGGTTGTCTATAATTGCCTGTGATCATCTGATGGAAACACAACTTGTGGGATTTTTTTTCCACATGTCACTACAGATTTGTTGCTGCACCTGCGTCTGCCACCGCAACAATGCTGCATGTTGGTTTTGTCAGCATCTATGGTACCTTTATTAACCCTTTAAACCACAGAAAACCAAGTACAGTCATTTTTTCAGGATATTGGCATCGACTTTGTGCCAACCGAGTTTCGGTTCTCGTAACATCCCTACCTGACGCTAACTTCTACAGGTAGTAAAAGTGTGTCATTAAACATCAACCATCAAATCAGGTTAGAGGCATAGATAGTTACTGGTACTTTAAACCATAAGCAGCCCTTGTAATGTGAATTATGTTTCCAATAACTCCCATTCAACACCTTTAAACTGCACCCAACAGAAATTCAGTCACTACTTATATCAGTCAGATTTGTTTGCTTTACATTGCGGTAGAAAGTCACAGTCTTCAGAGTTCATGAGAGAAATTTAATGAATAATTTCCTTCTTGGTCTCCGTCTCCTGCTGACCATGCAGCCATGGAATGACTGAATGGGTCAAGAGGAAATACCGCGGTTCTGAAGGCCATGTTCCCCAGTTAGGTATGTGCAGCTGGACGGGAGACGGCGAAGCAGACAAAGAAAGAGAAAAAAAAGGGATGGTGAGATAATGAGACAGGAGGTAAAAAAGAATGAGGAGAGGAGGGGATGAAGAGATGTTGGTGTGGAGCTGTTATCTGGCCACATTCTTTATATATTTCTCATATCCTTTTAAGGCCCGATGGCTCAAATCGAGCTCCTTCAAGTAATGGAGATGAGTTCGACAATAACAAACCTCATGTAAAAGCTTTTTAACGTCTGGGAAGAGAGCGGCAGGAGAGGGAGAAGATGTTTATCCTGAGAGGACGCTGCCATTTTTATGTGCTGTTTCCCATTAATGCTTTATTAAATAACATGGAGAAGCATGTGACGAGATGGTAAACTGGAACTTTTGCAGCGATTAGAGGTGCATCAGAATGAACCAGATCCAGAAAGAACTGCTATGAATATATTGCAAAGTCTGAAGCTCTAATATGTTTGCTCTGGTCAACAAATGTGTCTGTAGAAATTCACTTATTTGTGACATGGAGAAGAAAACTGATTCTCTTCTCTAGAACCTGCAGGCGTTGAAGTTATTTTAAGCATAAAGATTGGACCAAACTGCATGAGGTCTCTGCGGAAACAAACAGATCAGCTCTCTGTGAACAAACAGACACGATGCAGCTTCAGAGATGCTGTTGATTTTTCACTTTCACGTTGCTCGGCTAACAGTTTCCCTCCGTTCCCAGCCTTTGTGCTAAGCTAAGCTAAGCTAATCACCATCTGACTTCATATTTACTGTACAGACATGAGAGTGGTGTTGATTTTCTAATCCAACTCAGCAAGACAACAGTGGTGGAAAGTTACTAAGTACTAAGTACATTTACTCGAGTAGCTTTAGGTACTTTAAAGATGAAGATTTTACACAGTATATAACAAAACAAGCTTTTGTAATACAAAACATAGCTAAAGAATAAACCGGTTTCCAGCCATTTTGGCTTCTTCCAAAGAGCAGATTTTGTTTATCAGAACTTGGTTTTTCTTCTTTCCTCTTCCATTAATCATCTGCTGACCCCTCAGATTTTATATGAAAACTATATACTTGTATAAAGTAGTTTAAACCTGCAGCTACAACACACTGGTGACACACTGATGCTTCACTATTAATAACCTATAATATATATAATACATCATCAGTCATATGTCATCATATGTTGACTCCATTTTGCTGTTAAAACTTGTGTACTAGGATATTTCATGCAGGGTTTTGGCTTGTAATGGAGTATTTTTATGTTGCTGCATTGATCATTTTAGGATGTTAGAAGGATGTGAATGCTTGTTAAGTACTTTTCACAAATTGTTATTCTTTTTTTTTAAGCTAAAATTGTAACATTTGGCTGACCTTTGTGAATATGTTGCTTTTGTGCTTCCAACAAAAGTATTCAGATTACTTCATGTAAAGACACTGAAATAGACTTTGGTTTTACTTCATCACATCTTCACATTCATTGGACAAAGAGGTCTAATGAGCATCTAACATAGGTCAGGATGATGGTTCTTATTCTTTGTTTAATTGAACATTTTTTTAGTTACCAAAAGACACATTATTATAGAAGATGGGCAGTATTCTGTTTTAAGAGCGTTACTTTTTCCTGTTGGTTTTGAAATAGTTGTCTTTTAGAAGTCATTGTTCTCTGAGGTAAATGCTGATTTATTGCAGCTGGATCTGCTTGGTTGATGACTAACTTAATAAATATATAAAACACTGTGTATGGAGCAAAACATAACAAACCATTCTGACTGCTTAGTTTCATGTAAATCAGCTGTATTTCATCCACGTTTAGCCTCCCGGCCTGAATCTTGTAATTCAGTAACTTTATTTTTCCTGAAATTCACTCCAGCAACTCCACAATAAGATTTTTTTTTTTTTTTAAAGCTACTCCATTTCTGAATCGACCTGATAATTGCACTTCATTTAAAGTAAAAGAGGCCGGCTAATGAAGGAGTTCTCAATAGGACTTTTTAAAAGTGGATGCCATCAGTATGCAAATCCCAGTATGATTCAGTGGATGTGCACAGAAGAGAAGGAAAATGAAGGATAAAGAGGGAGACAATCAGAGACAGTGAATGAGATTCAGCCAAGGTCATGTGCCTGGTTTGAGCCTAAATTATCAGAATTCTTCAGAAGTCAACAGAATCTCAGGTTGTTTTAAACATAATGGCAGAAGATGCATACACCACCTCAGATAGCATATGGTACATACATTATGTTGTGTATACACTTTAAAGCTGACATGCATGCAGCTAATGCCTGTATATACAACATGCTGCAGCTGCATCTGCACAGAGAGATTCGTCTCAGTCAGCCAAGTTTATCATTTCAGCTGCCTGGAAAAATCCTTCTCCTCCCTCCCCATTCAGTCCTGATTCATTTCTCTTTCTCTCTGTGGAAATTGAAGGCTTTCGGCTTGTCGTGGACCCACTAACATCATATTACGGCGGCCAACTTCCTCCGCTCAGCCTCTCATCTCCTCTTAAGACCGGCTTTGTGTCTCAAATACAGTATGAGAGGAGGTTTCTTTAGTTCTTTGCTGGCCAGGCACCTAAAAATAGGTCTTTTTAGGTTTTCCAACATGGATTCCACACTCAGGGATGTGTTGATAGCGATGCTAGCTATGGAAATTAGAGACTGCGAGTCCAAGGTCAGAGAGTCCAGATCAGTCCATCCCACACGGGGAAATACCAAGAAACCATCATCACATTCAACATCTCGATCAGGGAGTTGGAACTTTAACACTTTGCAGACTTTTTTTCCCCTGTTCTTTAACCCTCTGACCTTTGGAACCTGCCAGTTTGTTTTAAAAGCATGTTATCTCTAAAACAACAAAACACCAAAACTGCACCATTTATCAGAGCCAGGAACCCTAATCACAGATACTACTACTACTAATAATAAATAATAACCTTTATTGATCCCCTTGGGGAAATTCCTTCTCTGCATTTGACCCATCCTACTCCAAGTTAACCTTAACTATACATACTAGGAGCAGTGGGCTGCCACGGTTAAGGGCCTTGCTCAAGGGCCCACGGTGGTGGTGACTGGGACAAGCGGTCGCTCTCACTTTTCCACCTCAACCTCTTGCCAGTCTGGGGACTCGAACCGGCGACCCACCGGTTACAAGTTGGCTTCACAAACCACTAGGCCACCACTGCCCCATAAATATACATAAATATATTATTGTCAGATTTTCAACTTTCCAACAGCCCTTGAACTACTCATCTGTAACATAACATTCCTTCAGAAGGTTTAACCAAAGCTAAGGTCAGAATCGTAATATTTATTCAAATTCACTTTATTTTGCATGTCTCTTTTAAAACTTTGCCAAAAATGAATCATTTGTTCTGATAAGAATCAAACATCTCGATCAGGAAACTTTAAAGACTTGTTTGTGTTCTTTAACCCTTTGCCCTTCATTACCTGCCAGTTGTGTTGTATTTTAAAAAATTGCCAAAAATTTTATCAACTATTTATCAGAGCCAGAAACTGTAATAATGGAAAGAAGAGTCAAATTTTCATCTTTCAGGCATTCCTCAAACTACTCATTTGTGCCATTCTTTCAGAAAGCTCAACTAGAACATCAACATCAAGGTCAACATCGTGATATTTCTTCTAAAGTCCTTTATTCTGCAGGTCTCATTTAAAACTTTGCCAAAAAGTAATCATTTGTTCTGATAAGAATCAAACACTTTACAGACTTTTTTGTGTTCTTCAACCCTTTGCCCTTCAAAACCTGCCAGTTGTGTTGTATTTCTAAAAATCGTACTAAAAATAAATGTTTTGTTCTAGCAAGAGTTAGTAAAAAAACAAAAAATATGACAATTCTCTGAATATCTGTGAAGACATCAGTGACTCAGCTGCGACTGACAGTCGTGAAAAAAAATTCATGGACTTTTGGCTAAATGAGCAGAAACAAAAAATAGCAAAACATCTAAAGTTTGTAGAGTCACTATTTTTGTCCCCCATATTGGTAACCCCTGTGACCACTTGAAAAAATGTTGAACATGTTGATTATTTTCACCTTTTGTAAAATGAATATTAAAATGATCAACTTTTACTTATTTATGGTATTATAGCTTTGTTTCCTGCATAAAACACATATTAGAGTTCTCTCTCCTTCTTCATGGTTGTCATGTTTTATAGACGATGCAGGACTTTATATTGCAGTGAAAAATGAGTCCATAGTCAGTAAAAGTGAACTTGTAACTGGTGGGTCGCCGGTTCGAGTCCCCGGACTGGCAAGAGGTTGAGGTGGGAAAGTGAGAGCGACCGCTTGTCCCAGTCACCACCACTGTGGGCCCTTGAGCAAGGCCCTTAACCCCTGACTGCTCCTCGGGTGCTGCACCGTGGCAGCCCACTGCTCCTAGTATGTATAGTTAAGGTTAACTTTGAATAAGATGGGTCAATGCAGAGAAGGAATTTCCCCAAGGGGATCGATAAAGGTTAAAAACAATGCTTGGGGTTAAGAGGGTTAAGGGTCACATTTTTATTCCTTAAAACACTGAAACATTCACAGCAGCTTGTTTCTGCATTTAAAACCATCACTGATGATCTGTGACTGAGCAGGTCGACTTCAGGAGTTGGAATGTACAACAGAAAACAAAAATGTCATTCATAAAAGCAGTTCAGCACTAACAGGCCTCACATGACTTGGGTTTAACTCTGCTTTTACTGTGTACGACCACACAGCTAAGGGGGATTTTTCTCCCTCTTTGAGCCTAATGGAAAGTCTCTACGGTGCTGTAATCATGTTATCTAAGAGAGAAGGCATTACCAGGTTTCTTGAAGTAGTCACATTGCAGTGATGGAAGCTGGATTCCAGCAGTGTTTCACTTACAAATGGTCAAATATTTCTACTACACGCTGTACCTCACTGAGCTCCTGGCCTCGGTTTGTGCTGCCCAGACACTGTAAGCTCTGTAAGCAGATCTAATTGCTGCTGTAATGTAATCAGGTTGATATTAGCCGTGTTTAGCTGGTGGTACACAACAATTAGGACTGGAGTGGAGTGGATTTGTTTCGTCCTGCTAGATTAGATTATTCCTTTATAGACAAGAGGAGGCTGTATGCAGAGATACCATGAATGGGTTTATTAACCGTATTCTATTTCTGAGTCAAGAATCTGTACCAATGGTTCTCTCAGTCAAACATAATGTCATCTGCATGTGACAGTAGCCAGTCAGTCAGCACCATAAGCCTGTGGTGCAGTGAGTCTGGTAACACTGGTTCCATTGAGGGATTAAGGCTGAACTTGATTAGATTTGCTTTACGTCAGCAGGACAGAAACCCTGCGGACAAAGTCAAGTTAGAATCAGAGGAGCTCACTTCTTTAGTTGAATTTTGTAGCTTTTATTCGAAGCTTTGACGCTATTTTTACCTGGATGCCGCTCGGTCCAGTCAGATTTGTGTCGTTTGGATTTGGCTTTGTCTGCTTCAGCTGGGTGAGGCTTTAACTGGCAGCAGATGGCTCTGAAGAAGAAGTGTGCCGGTTTGTGCGCTAGCTTAAGCTTTATTTCAGCGCAGATTTGAGATCATAGATGAATATGGACGGGTTTGTGTGTGCCAGTGTGCGTCTCACTGTATGTGGGTGTTAATGAGGTTATTTCTACTGTCTAATAAAGGCAAACCCCCGCTGGTCTGGATGCCGCTACGTGCTAATCCATTGTTACGTAATGAGGCTGATAGACAGACTCTCTCATGCACACACTCACGGACTTCTAAATAAAGCTGATGATGTGCTTGAGAGTGTTTACACTGCATGAAATAAGTTCATAAACTGTCAATGAACTACGTCTCTGTGCAATAACAAAATCATAAGTACTGTTATTTATCACACTGTATACATTTTTATATCTTTCTACTTATGTTTATATTTTTAGGACATATTTTTCTACTTGTGTTTGTCTTTTTTCTACTGCTTAAGTTTCTCAAGTATTTTTAATTCTGATAAAAGCATTTAATGTACAAGTAGACTGAAAGTAAACGATGTTTAAGACGAGCAGACGACAAGAAGCGATGAAGGCGTTAATGCGGCTGTTGTGGTTTGACGTTTTATAGACTTCAGATCTACAAAATGCTGTATGTCAGAATATTAAACACTGCTGCGTGGTAAACATGTAAAATATAGTTTTACTGGTATGAGAACAGACTCTGTGCAGATTTATAAGCTTCTTCACGCCCTCTCTAATGTAGTTGTGCTATAAAATGTGTATTATTGGCTGAAGGAAGGTTGTTATTCAGTCTCACCCATCGAAAGAATCTTAGAAACTGCTCTCAGTCACTGTTTGTATAATAACAGGGCAAATTTAACATGAGTGTTTTTCTGTAATTGTTAAATACTGTGGTGCTGATCCCAAACCAGCCTGATTATTTATTGTATTTTAACTGCAAAGAAAAATCACAACTGACTGATGACTTACAGCAGAGAAAACACAAGGGCCGAACAATTTAGTGACTTTTAAACAATTTAAAACAATGCAATAGGCAACGTTATACATGGTGTTTAAAGAAATTCTACTCATTGTGCCAATAGTTTTACAATTCCATGCCTCCTCCATGTCTTAGACAGTCACACATTTAATGGTGTCTCATGTGGTAAAACTCCATCACATGTTTTAAATCTATTTAAATGCAACTTATATGAATACATGCAAGAATGTGTAGCATCTCCTGTAGCCTGTAGAGGATAAACTCAGTAGTAGTGGTCAACCAATGTGGGTTTTTTATGATAATAATAATCAATCAAACCTTTATTGATCCCCTTGGGGAGATTCCTTTTCTGCATTGACCCATCCTATTCAAAATTAACCTTAACTATACATACTAGGAGCAGTGGGCTGCCATGGTGCAGCGCCCGGGGAGCAGTCAGGGGTTAAGGGCCTTGCTCAAGGGCCCACAGTGGTGGTGACTGGGACAAGCGGTCGCTCTCAGTTTCCCACCTCAACCTCTCTTGCCAGGGACTTGAACCGGCGACTCGAACCGGCGACCCACCAGTTACAAGTTCGCTTCACAAACCACTAGGACACAAGTGATTTTGTGACCTTATTACTACAACAAGTTTAAATGTCAGTTGTGAAAAGGCCTTTTAACATACCAGTGAGGTCAGGGGCGCAACTACCTACTTTCTGGGGTTTATGCAGACACATTACAGGCGCGCGAACAAGGAGGGGTTGAAGGAGCGGAGGGGCGCCTAATCAGCTGTTAAATACAGAAGATGCCGACCCCCCATCGCTTTGGCTCCCCCTCTAGCGAGGCGCACCTATGCACCGCATATAGTGCATACCCACGTTTTGGGGCACTAAATGAGGTGTTTGATAAAGAAAAACCTGGAATAAATTCTTTCCCAATGACAATTTTTCATATATTCATTGAGCTTCATGTTTCTACCTGCATGTTTGCACAAATCAGTACACATCTATTTATATTCCTTTATATTCAGTAGATTCCAGTTTATAAAGAATGTCATTTACAGGCTACATTTTCCTCCTCTTTCCCTTTCCAGGACATGTAAACAACTTTGTAAGAGCCTCCACTGACGGCTACAAAGATTTGTTTTCCTTGAACACAGATATATGATTTGGTGCAGGAGAGAAAACAGGAGAAACGATGACACTAATGAGAAAATAGAAGGAGAGAATATGCTCCGTAATTCCTCCTCCCACTCCTTTAACGACCTCATAAATGTCTTTAATTTTTCTAATCACGGTGTCTGACTCTGCTGCCAAATAGGGCTTTGGTAATTGATTTAATGATGAGGTGGAGGCTCTTTTTGCTTGTTACTCCAAATGCACTGTTTAACATAATTACTCAGAAGCGGTGTTATGTAACTGTGTGAGAAGGCTGCAGGTACTGGAGACAGGCAGTGACATGATTTCAGAAATAGGGCAGTCGCACAGTTTTGCTCCAAAGTGAAGCAGCGAGCTTTGAACATCTTTCCCACACTTGTAAAAATTTATAGCAGCTCAATTAGGGTTTTTTTTCTGCCTCTAAGCTCTGGGTGTTAACAAGCCAGAGGGACCGACAAAAACAGAGTGTTTCATGGATTCAAGGAAAACAAAAGCAGCTTTTTTTTTTTTGCTTTACTTTTCAGAAGGCTGTTCTTTTTCTCAGGTCGGCCTTTTCCTCCAACCGGAAGGACCCTGGTCAGTGTTTTGTAGACATGATCACGTTCTTTCATTAGGAAAAACAGCTGATTAGCAAAGCAACCCGGTGACCTGAGCAAGTAACAAACCGCAGATATCAACTGGAAGGCCTAAAAGTCTCAGAAGCGCTGACGAAAGAAGCAGAGGAAGCCACAGGGGAAGCAGGCCCATGTAAATTGTTCCTCACCGGACGGAGGCCTTTTCGCCTTGTGTCAGGCTGCCAGCGGCCAGGAGAAAATTGTAAACATTTCGGCTCCCGGATGGCTTTTCCATCTTTGTTTGTGTGTTGCTGAGGTAGTGTTTGGGTGTGGAGGTTAAGTATTTTTGAGGGAAGGAGTGTGTGTGTGTGTGTGTGTGTGTGTGTGTGTGTGTGATTTTTGGCATAAAGGGAACCCAGATGGTCCGTTCTGAAGGCACATCAGGGTCACCATGCTCTTTCCTTCTAAAAAAAAAAAATCCCCATGAAAGTAATAAGCAACTAGATGTTTGAAACATGTGGGCAGTGTGGCAGCTGACTTAGTGATAGAAACAGGACTCCAGTAAATATATAAAGAAAACAAAAGAGACTGCTGAAGCTCAAGAAGTAGCAAAACGACTAGAGTCTCATTCAGACAGTTCTCACCCTCTGGTTGTTTCTTTGCTCCTGTCATGTTTTTACTCAATAGGCTCATTTTTCTCTGCAATATAAAGTCATGCATCTCTATGGAAACAGCACCACCATGACTAGAAGTAGAGAAAACTCCAAAAAGTCTTTTGTGCAATATGGCACAGTTATAACGCCATAATTCATTAAAAAGAAAAAGCAATAGTTGAATTTGTTTGATTATATTTTTTTAAATGGGAAAAACAACTATATCATTTTCCAAGTGCACACAGGTGTTACCAATATTGAAATAATGGTGACTGCATGTACTATAGATATTGTCTGTGAAGATTCTCAGTCATCCAGGTCATGGTTATCCTCGTACTTGGTTGAGTTAGCTCGAAGACGTTTCACCTCTCATCCAAGAGGCTTCATCAGTTCTAAAATGTGGAACTCCCAACCAGAACTGATGAAGCCTCTTGGATGAGAGGTGAAACATCTTCGAGCTAACTCAACCAAGTCCAGATGCTACCATTGAAAGTACAAGGTTAACTATAGATATTATACTTCTTAAATTTTAATTAGTTTCCATACTTGCCTCCTATCCACACTGTAAACACAGCCTGCAGTTCAGCCCCTGGATTTTTGTCATAGAATAGAATAGAATAGAATAGAATATTATTTATCTATCCCCCATTGAGGGAAATTCAATTTTGACAGCAGCACCAAAAAAAATATAAGAAGAAATGTAAGAAAAATAACAATAATTAACTCATAAAATAAGTCTGTACACACAAAAAATATATGTTTAAATAAATAAATACAAAAACCAGTGCAAAAATTAGCTGTCCAAATAAGTCTTGGAATTGGATGAAAACAGTTTTGTTAACATCGGCCAGTGATGCTGATGTTGTAAAGTCTTATTGCAGTTGGGATGAATGACCTGCGGTAGCGCTCCTTCTTGCAGGGTGGATGTCACAGTCTGCTGCTGAAGGAGTCATGTGACTGTTTGTCACAGCTGAGTCGCTAATGCAGTGGTTCCCAACCTTTTTTGGTCCGTGACCTCATTTTGACATTACAAATTTCTGGCGACCCCAGAGAATGTTTTTTTTCTAGAATTAGTTTTTGATCAAAGATTTCTGTTACATATGCAAGGAGGCACATTTTCTGCTGTTTTTTTTTTTCACATCCATGGAAAACGCCAACAGTTTGTTTTTTATGGAGCTGAAACAGAGACAGTATAGGTTGTCATTGAAAAAAAAGACATTTTTTTTCTATGACAAATTTTGGAGTTGAAGTTTCAGGTTGAAGCAAGGGAACAGAAGTAGTGCTAACTGTAAAGTCACATGATCGCGGCCTTCAATCAAGATGCGCCAGCTCAGATATTTTAAAAATTTATTTGAACTAGATTTATATTCGAGAAAGTGACAGAAAGTATAGAATATAGTTGTTTAATTCGTGTGTGGTGCTTTAATTTTAAAAATAATAATAATTAGTTAAAAAATATATTTTTATCAGTAATTTTTTTTTATTATCAATTACTAGACATTTCAGGTGACCCCATTTGAATTCCAAGCGACCCTATGTGGCGTCGCAACCCCAAGATGGAAAAACACTGCGCTAATGGCTCCTCAGTTTGCGCCGATGAGTGCAGAATTTTTTTTGACGTTTGCAGGATCGGATGCTAACAGTTCATATTTAGCAAATTTTATGAGATGTGTAAGACAAAGCGATTTTAATTAAATATCACAATTTTTAACTTGGATGTAGTTAATTTTCCAGACAAATCTGCATGTCAAACGTGTAGTTCAAGGACTGCAGGAAAATCTGACTGTTCTTTCTGTTTTTACAGTTTCTGGCTCTGATAAATTTTGATAAATTTTGATGATTTAAAAAATAAATAAAAAATAACATGCCTTTCAAACCCACCAACGGGTCTTGGAGTTCAGAGAGTTAATATTACAGAGAAGGTGGGGAAATGCACTCAATGCACTCCCCAGCAATTTCGCTAATTGTTGTGGACAGCATTTGAACCATAAGGAAATTACAGGGTATATTCTGTGATAGACATGGACATTGTGCAGGACAAACCTAAAGAGAAAGACAGATCTCCCTCGGGTGGCAGGGAAGAGATGAAGGGGAGGCATGGAGCAAAAGATATGAAACAAAGATCTAGAAGTAGCCTTACTTCTGAGTTAAAGTGATGCATTACCCCAAAACCTTGAGTTTGACCCTTTCATAGCTGAGAGTCTCAGGTGGTCTCTGCAAATATCACAGCTTCAATACTTTGCTTGTTATTCCTATTTCCTGCTGCACAACCCAGCAAGATGAATGTTTGTCCTGCGACTCAGCAGGTACCGGCTGTAGCTGCTGAATTATTGAACTTGTTTACTGGAGTTATTAGAAAACGAGACAGAGGGAGGCGGAGGGTTGTAAGCTGCCTCTCAGGTGTTGGTGGAAGCAGTTTTCAAAAACTCTGTGCGTAGTGTTTCTGGGTGTGAAAATGAGAATCTATGCATTTATGAATAGCAGTTAGTTCTTCCTAGCAATGGCAATTTATAGTGTGGAGTTCCACGGGGACTATTGACTCTCTCCATGACCCAGAAAAAGTCTCAACTATGTAAATATGAAATTTGTTTTTTATTCCAACACATTTATCTCTGATTTCAGCTAATTGGTGTGTCTGACAGCAATAGCTTTTTGATGATGTGCAATCAAAACGTTCAGAGACTGAGCCTATAAAATGCAAAAACCTCATACCTGATTTAAATTTGACCACCATCCCAGTTGAAGAAGTTTTCTTATGTAGTGATACACTGCTTCCAGTGCTCCTGCCATGCCTGCAGTGCTCCATGGAAGTCCTGATCTGTAAGTGTGTCAAACACCTTCTGCTACATGTGCTATGCCAATCCTTCAACTTGAATTGTATTTTGGGGAAGAGGAATAATTCATGTGTTGGTGTGGATAAGAAGTTGTACTATTTCAACATATTGTGAGAAAATGCGCTGCCATTGATGCATGCCCAGTTCACAGTTCAGGTTGTTTGCGCTGAATGTTCTCCCTCAGACGCCTCAGGACGTTACAGCAGGACTCAGCGTTGACAGTCTGACCTCAAGAGTTGAATTCACAGTGTACAACTTTGAGAAAACAACAAGCATGCTGTTGCAGACTGCAGGCTCTTCCACTGCAAAGACTGTTGTTTGGTCTCAGCATCGTAACCGTGGACCCAACTCTTGTCACCTGAGATGATCCTCGACATTCATTTCAGGTCATCCTGGGTGTGTTGTTTAAAATACTAAACCCAGTGCTGCTTCTGCACGTCCACCATGAAATCACAACTGTGCACATGCAAGTGGTCACAAACATGTGTAACGCAAGTTCCAGCATTGATCACATGACCTCATGTGGAATCCTGACTCATGACAGTTGCTGCTACCTGTTGCATGACCATGAACATGCTGCACTCCATTCATTCGCAACAGGAACAGAATCAGGACTTTTTGATCCCACCATGTAAAGAGGTGGCACTTGTAGTTACTCATCTTTTACCCACAACACAGCCATATCACATTTTGTGAAACGAGTGTTAACTCTGATAAGCTGGTGTTTTTTTGTGGACAAAAATAATCACTATAAAACATTGTGACAACACTGTAAAGTGATAATATACCAGTGGAAAGATGTTGACAGTAGCTGTTTGTCACTTGTTGACTTTATTGCTAATTCCAATCCTTATATTTAAAGCTAATTCTGACTCACACATTCAGTATGTCTACTTTTTTTACTCTGCTGTAATTTGTCAGACTTTTATCAATACCTTATGTTACGAACTAAAAGTGATGTGTTCAGTGCAAAGGCTGCTTGTTGGCAACAAAAACTTTGATTAAGTTTAGGCAGATTTTCTTGGTTTCAAGCGTTCATTAAGCTGATTGATCTCTGATAAAAATGGTTCAACACAGTGGGATGTTGTTCTGTTTAGAACCAATAAAATTTGTACAAAGAACTACTTTGTATTTATTAAAAACCAAAGAGGTGTTCTTTCCAGATGCGGTCATTACCAAACTCACAGCCAAACAAATGGTTGGCTGAGGATGTACCGCTTTGTTAGAGACTTTTTTCTAAGTATCCTTGTGTTCATTGGCTAATTGAATTGTCAACACATATATCTTCATCCTCTCCTTTATCATGTCTTTAACTGCCACACAACTGTCTATTCTGCTTCATGTAAAGTTTAACAGTGGGTCAACTTTTTTCTGTTTAGAATATATCACTTCCTGAGTATATCCATAGGTTGTTGTGCTAAATATCCCCTGCAGCATTCGCAAGTTCTGAGATCTCCTCGCTGGAGAAACAGCGAACCTCACACAGCCTGCAGAAGCATAACCTGGTGTTACTGACACCAGATAACACTGAGAGCTCAGCCTTGTGCGGCATTAGCATGTCATTCTGGGAGGGAATGAACTGTGGTATCCCATTTCAAGCATGCTTGGGGATGGGATTTGCTGCTGCAGGCCTGTTGTTCCCTTAATGCAGCATGAGGATGGAAGCAGCAGCGTCGCAGGATTCATTTCTGCTTTCCAGCTCTCAGCTTTGCCCGCCACACTGCCAAACCAAAGCCTTTCAACCCCGTGCCCTGTCTTAACAAGAAGAGCTGTTTGGGTGGTGGTAGTTTTCCCAGTAAGGATGCGTGCTTCTTTGCCAAACACGGTTGTTTGGCAAATTACTTAGGCCTAACTTTTATATGACGCAGCAAATTCTTTGGTCACACATAATTGCTTGAACTTACTCGTTATGACACGCTCTAATGCATTTTATACACTAGTTATTTTCAAACAAACGCTCTGGTCACAGATTGGTTCCAACTGTGTTGATAATTCCCACGAGGCCCAATTAGTCATGCTTTTGTTCTGTTTTTGTTCTTATGTATGCTAGAAAACATTACACGCAGTTAAAACTGTTGACGAAAAGCCTTAATCACATTAAGTTTGGGTTTTCTACTTGTGATGTGCAAAGTTAAAGAGCCTGGTTTGGGTTTAATCATACAGCCTTTGGGTTCGAAATATACCTCTTGGTAATTGGAAAGAGGTTTTTTATGTGTTGAAAACTTTCTCTTTTTGCCAAACTAACTCTTCATGCTCAAGCGACCTTGGCTAGGACAATGAATGCAAACAACCTCTATGGGTGGTTCTCTGTGGCCACTTCTGATCTTTGACCATCCAGTGGAAAGCAGTGAGGAAGCCTCTCCATCACCACATCTTATTTGCAGCATAGGCTTGACAATCGAAGCAGCCGGGTACATATTGTGTGAGCAGATGACTGCTGACAGTGAAAAATGCAAACTGACCACGTGTTTCCTGCGAACGTCTTCATCGGGACATGATGGATGGAGCTCGTCTGTTTCGCAGACGTGACCCCGCGAATGGTGCTTTAATGGTGTTCCAATCAGCAGCCTTAAACTATGGTGTTGAGCTGACAGCTCCAGCCCACAGCTGGGAAGCTTCCACAGCAGTTCTGTGATACATAAATCCTGAGTTTGACCTCAGTGCTGGTCTCTGCATCAAGAATTTGATACTATCTCAGTACAATAAGTAAAACCACCAACAGTGTTACAAAATAACAGATTTGGTCCCACATTTGGACAGGCTTTACTCAGTTTAGTGCAGTGGTTTTGATACAAGCTGTTCATCCTTGTTGAGTGTGACCTTATAACACCAGATTGTCAACTGGTTTTATCAACGTCAAGACAAGGCCGACTGTTTGACTCTTGCGGCGTTCTCAACCATTTGACCCTGTTTGCTTTAGACTCTGAAGAGCCAAACTTAATCTCTGTCTATTCCGATCCAGATCTAAACTAAGGATCGAATATTTTCACAACAAAACTGTCTTTTCCAATAGTATTGATCCCTCAGTTCCACAGATACAGTATGGTTAGCATCATGTCATAGCCTTCAAGCGCTGCTGAAAAGCCAAACCCACATCTCCAAGATAATTTCTCTTGTGCTCCATTTCTTTGGACTGGCTCATCCTTCGATATCTGTTTGACACGTAGGATCATTCAGATGCCAAGACTTTTGTCTCCTTTGCGTGTTTTCCTCCTTTTCAGAACTGCAGATACGGCAGATATAATGATGGTGTCCAGTTTCCTCCGTTGGAAGAGTTATGAGTGCTAGGTTCCCGTGGATTAGCCCCGTTGATAGTTGTCCTCTAGTTGCCTCGGAGCGCAGTTGACTTTCCATCTGAGCGTGTTTCTGTACAGCCAGCAGATTTTGTTTACCCAGATTATTATTATGATTTTTTTCCTCTTGTTTTTTATCCCAGCACTGAGTGCGGTCTTTTTATGGTTACTATAAAAGGTTGGAGTTTGCTTTGAGGCCGTCTTGGTGCTCTCTCTCCAAAGCCACAGCAGATGTGCTGCTTTTGTTCTTCATTATGGATTGGCAGCTGCCCGGCACTCGGTGCTGCCTGAACATTTCAGAGACACGATGCGTGAGTGAAGGCTCACCCCTCTAATTAAGTAAATGGTGAGGATTTTGTTCCTTATGTCAGCACGGGAAACAGAAAAATTATGTTTTGAATCCGAATAATATAATTCTTCTGTTCTGGTAATATCAACAGTAGAAAACCTCAATGGAAGATCCAGAGACAAAGGCTTGATTAGATCCTTGGATGCGCACACACACACACACACACACAACACACACACACTCACTCACATACTGAAGAGTCACATGCAAAACAAAATGCACGCAGACACTCTTATTCCCTGAAATTCCTGCCACGTGTGAAGCTGAGACCTTGCCGCTTGTTTGTCCCACAAAATCACCAGATCCACTTAAAACCTCATTCACTCCTGCAGACGTCTACTTTACCTTGAAGGAAAACAGCAACACACAAAGGAAGTCAGCTCGGACCACACATGGTTGCGTCTGAGGTTACAGTGGTGTCTGTTTGTATGCGTGCCATGGAAAAACCATTTTGTCTACCAGTCTGAGACCTGTGTGCCTTTGTGGTATGATGTTACTGAAGACAGCGCATGTGATCAGAGATTACTGGTAAACCACAAACATTGGCTGGAATGGAAGGTTGAGAATGTCCCTCAGTCTACAGAGAGTCCCAGCTCGGGACAATTAGGGGTTTAGTTGTGTGATTTTCTGCTGCTTGGTGGGCACCAGAAATGGCCAGAAGTAGAAGAGAAAATGTCCATCCTCAAATTTTCAACGGGGAGGTTGGTTGCCTCAGGGTACAAATGTGTTTCAAAACTCTTGAGCTGAATGGAAAAAATTGGTTTGGGAAGTATCTTTGTGCAAGGCATTTAATTTGCAGCATTCAAATAGAGCTGCCCATTGTCAATTCTTATCGTGGGAGTGAAAGTGATTATTCAAGATGAAAAATTGCCCTTCGTTTGCATTTAAAAAAGCATAATCTACAACATCCGTGCTTCTCTTCCACCGCTGGAAACTGGCAACTGAAGATGATTCTGTTTTGTTCCCTCTGTCCTCAGCCAGTTCATCTTTCACCCATCACGTCTGGGTACATTTGGGGTTTGACAAATAGTCGCCTTAATTTTTCAACGCAGCGGTTTGTGCTGTGTCGGCAAACTTTTGTTCTGTTGCTGGCTTTTTTTTTTGCTTGAGGCTGCATATTCAGTGTGTTATCTGATCAAAAAAACTCAACACAATGGAAAGAGCCTTGGGTTATGTGCTTTGAAACAGCTTGCATATGGTTCGTGTGTGAATGTGTTGACCATTTTATGATCTCATTACCTTAAATGCGGTTGCTGTTGCGGTTTTAGTGACGTGTCATTGCTGAAACAGGAATGTATGGCAACTCAAAAACATGTTTGTCACCAAACAACAACCAGTTAGACGAAGACACAGAGACTCGTGAAACAAACAGTCAGATGAAGAGACAAACTGCAAATATAATTGAATTGTCAGGATCCACGTTGCTTGTTTGGGCTGTAATTACACAGGGATGTTGTCTAATCTAAAAGCATGCAGCACCTCCACAGATTAGTCCAACATGAGACACTGTATATGACCAAAATTTTCAGAGTGAAGCAATATAAAAGTATTGACTATGATTTAGGGCTGTCGAGAATACCAGCAATCAACAGCGTTAGTAAGAAAGAAACCTTTATTTGTCATGAATACATTTTTACAGTATGGTGAAATGTTGTTTTCACATATCCCAGTTGGGGTCAGAGCGCAGGGTCAGCCATGGTACAGCGCCCCTGGAGCAGGAAGGGTTAAGGGCCTTGCTCAAGGGCTCAACAGTGGCTGCATTGGGGTTTGATCCTCTGACCTTCTGATCAGTAGCCCAGGGACTTAACCGTTGTGCCACCACTGCCTCCATGGTAAATGGTAAATGGTCTGCACTTATATAGCGCCTTTTTCTACCTTAGTGGTACCCAAGGCGCTTTACAATGTGTTTCGCATTCACCCATTCACACACACATTGGCGACCAATGGCGACAGAGCTTCCATGCAAGGCGCTAATCTGCCATTGGGAGCAACTTGGGGTTCAGTGTCTTGCCCAAGGACACTTCGGCATGTGGGGGGGGCGGGGATCGAACCGCCAACCTTGCCATCAGTGGACAACCCGCTCTACCACCTGAGCCACAGCCAGTAGTTGAACTCCAACTTGTTGTTAATTTTTGGAAGCTTTCACCTTCAACTACATTAATGGATCTTGTATCCATAGCCGCTTTATCATAGTTGTTTTTTTAAACTGTAGGGGCTGCTGTGTCGTTTTGAGTATGGCTGAGGATGGCTTAACTGCCTGGAGATGCACCAATGGATAAGTGATTATTAAACTGAGCTACTCTCATGCCAGTTATTACCTCAGACCCAGCCCACATCACACCTCCTGTTTTATTGGAACTATTTGGATCAGTTGCAACTATTTCCCAATCAAAATAAGCAAACATGTATGTATCAATACAGTTTACATGGCAGGTAAAAGCAACTTCCTCACTGCGACCAGCTAAGCAACGTTTGCGAGCTAGTACAGTCAACACGTCAAACAGTAGCTTCCTACTTACAGCATTTCGGTGAGTTTTTATGCTTGTTGTGCAACCCTGGCAGGCCGGTTTCAAATCGCAGATTTGGCACGTTGTCTTTGTTTAGTCATCGCTCAATTTAATATGTTCCCACACAGCTGAGGTGTAATTTATACAAGTGTTTGCTCTTACTGCCAAGGTGAACCGGAGCGTGACAGTCCAATTAATAAGCATGAACATGGTACAAAGATGTGCTGACAGCCTACATTTTGCAGGCTTTATTGATAAGCTACATTTAGCAGAAACAAAGAAAAAAACAAACAAATATCCAAATTCCAAAATTCAAAACAACGAAAGAATATCTAAATAGTCCAGACCTACTCTGATCATAGTTCTGCAGTTGGTGCACAGCTTATGCAAACATGAGTAGGGAGATCTAACTATTATAGGATTGTGTCCTCCTAAGATTCACACTGACAACATTTAAAATCACTTATAATTGAAGTGAATAACATTGATCATCTCATTACAATGCGGTGTTCTGCTGGGAAATCATGTGTCCTTTGACATGCACCCACCCACCTAAACATTATTGCAGAATAGCACAACCCAGAACCCAGGATGTAAGATAGTGCGCCCCAAAAAACAATGCTCAGGAACAGCTTGAGGAACACAACCAAGAGCTCAAGGAGTCGACTCGACTTCCAAACTCCTGAGATCCCAATCCAATTGAGCATCGCCAGAACAACTGCGATCCACAGAGGCCCCATCCTGCAACCCACAGGACCCAAAGGATCCACTGCCACACATCTAAAGGTCATGTGTCCTTTACTTAGACTTTATTTTGGTGGCACGACGGAGACTGACAGATGGTTTTAATGTTGTGGCTGATTTGTGTAAAACTCCACATACATCCGGTGAAGATTAGCAAAACCACCTGCTTCATGACAAACCACAAATGTGACCTTTTGAACCAGAAACTTGTTTTTTTTTCTTCTCACTCCTATCGCATTCCAATCACAGAGGCAGCAGTTTCATGTTTGTATGTTGTTTCGGATTCCGGCTGAATTTCGCAACGCAGTCGTTTGCAATTTCCGCAATGTGACAAGGAGGCAGACCTGTCTGACAAGCTGTTGCTTTCAAAGTCAGACAAGACTTACTGTCAAAGCATTATGAGTTGCATAAAGACACGTGGCTCCAGTCCAAGTTGGCAGTGAAACAATGCAGTAGTGTTGTACATCTTCTGTTTTGACACAACATCTCTCTCTGTTGATGTGCTCTCCGTTTCTACAGCTACACCTCCAAGTCTGTGTGGTTTTCGAAGTCGGTGCACACAACCTGCAGTGTCCTGTGTGCGTCTTTGTGAATGCAAATAGTTCTGGCATTGTTCTTTCATCTCTTTAAGGCTTTTGAAACTGCTGCCAGCCCACACCTGGAATACAAAAAGTCATTTCAGAAGCAGACTTGTAAAGCTTGTTCCCTGATGTACCTCGTGTCCTCCATCCTTGCCTCCGCCTCGCTATATCGTGTCATAAACCAGCCATGGGGGGGATGCCAAAATGCCAGGCAACATTTCTACCCTGTAATGCCCACTTATTCTCTTTTTTTAAAACACTCACATATAAAAGAGCTCGTGTTTACTAGAGATTTTATTTTTGGCACAAACTTCCCAGCCTGATTCGAGGGAAAGTCGGGATAAATTATTCAGGCAGCGTGGGGAGTCGTTACCCGAAATCTATTCTGGGAGTGTGTTGTGCTCAGCAGCCACTTAAGGAGATGAAAGAAATCTATGTAGTTTTTTTTTTTTTTTTTTTTTGTATTTTTATAACGTCTGTCTATTCAGGGGAATGTTGACCAAGTATGTATAAGTCGGGGAAAGGCACTTCTTCAATTTCACAGCTACAGTGATATGCCCTGTGCAACCACAGTGTTTTGCTGGTTTAACTGGCAACCTGCTGGCAACACGCCTGTTTATCTAACCTTCGGGTTTGTACTGTTCCCACAGGTGTATTACTGTGTGAATATTGTATTATGACTATCAGGCATGACTGCCTTTATGGATATTTTCAGGTGGGTGTGTATCTGTCTGCACTGGTTTTTGTCTGTTTCCGATTCCTGTCTTCCCCCTGGACTTCTTTTCAGTCTGAATGAAAACACAGAAGTAGCTAGGCTTTACTGGTGAGTCGTCTGATGACCTGCCTGATTGGAGCTCTGTATTTTTCCATAAATCCTATATTCTCCACCCAACTAAAGTTCTCAGCTCTTTTACCCTTTGATTGACACAATCCCCCGTGTGGAGAGAAACCACAGGGTCTGTCTGTTTCCACTGGGTTGTCACAGCACTAAAGTCCTGACGGAACCTGCGGCCCACAAAGCCGAAGAGGGAATGTGAAGAGGGTCTTTTCCGTCTTACTTAAAAAAACACAGTTTGTGCCTTTGTGTCAATTAATGCCAAAACTCTGGAGATGAAACTCAGCTAATCCCTCCTCTGTTTCCTTCCCATCATGAGTGTTTTGCTCAGTAATTGTTTACATCTGCCTCATTCCAAAAAAGCTGTTGTTGGGGGGAAAAAAAAGCCCTCCAAAAACGTCTCAAGTCCCCTCTGGCCCCTGGATCCTTTGGCAGAGGATAAAAGAGCCCATCCAGAACTCCAGCCAAGCTTCACACTGCGCTGCAGTTCCACCAAAATGAAGTTGTCTCATCAAGGTCACTTTTCATTTGTTAAAGTTCTGTCAGAGCTTTTGCTTTCATTATATCAACATATATACACGGCAAACAGTGGCCTGACCTGACCCCGCAGTGTTCCACCCTCCAATGAATCCCACCTGTGCTGCTTGACTATCAGCCGGTCATGCTGGTTAGCAATCAGAGGGTTGTTTATCGCCCTGTTCCAGCCATAAATATACAGAAGGCGTGCTTGTTGGAACATGTGAAAGATGTGACCGGTTGCATTTTACAAGAGATGACACGGTTGATTTATTGGCCACTGACATAACTGGGAAATGAGTTCTGTTAGAGAGAGATGCTGAATGTGTCCCTGAAAACACTGATGGAACCTGAGATGAGTGTTGCGCAGTGAAAAACAGCTCATAACAGTGTCTAAACGTTGCTTATTTCTTTGTTTATTTCTGATACTGGTCTATCTAGCTTGCATCAAAGTTATTTTTTTATTATGTATCATACCAAGAGGACCAATATAACCATACCACATTACATTAGCCCTCTGAATCCAAAGCAGATCTGGGTGTTTTTTGCTTATATTTTTACTGACTGTGGGCTCATTTTTCACTGCAATATAAAGTCCTACACCTCTATAGAAACAGCATGCTACTAGGAGGGTGAACTCAAAAATGTCTTTGGTGCAGTATGACAAAGTTAGAAGACCATAAATAAAGAAGAATTCAAAGTTTAATTTCTTGGATCATATTCACAAAAATTGAAAGAGAAAACTGGAATCATCATGTACAACATTTTTACCAAGTGTTCACAGGTAGTGCCAACATTGGGAAAAGCTCTACAATCTACACATATTTTACGCATAGCTAGTGTGGTTTCCATACTTGTCCTATGTGCTCTGGGTAAACACAGCCTGCAGTTCAGCCGAAAAAGTTCCTACATTTTTGTGTGCTGGTCACAGTTGATTTCAGTGATTTCTGTTTTTTACTGAGTCTCATGTAAATAGATTATTTTAAGCGAATTTTATAAGTTTTAAGTGAATTTTATAAGTTTTAAGTATGTTATTTTTCAGCTTATATTTTCCTTTTTTTTCTCAAAGGAAGCATACATCACGTGATTGTTTCAAGGAGCGCCGTAAAGTTGAAAAATCCACCAATCCATTCTGTTTTTACACTTTCTGGATGATAAATGGTGTCATTTTGGCATTTTGTAAATATTTGATGCACCTGACCTTCATCAGGTAAATAGTTTATAGATATTCTTTTCCTGATGAAGGTCTAGCACCGAAACATTGCGCTTATAAATGTATCTCAGCAATTAGACAGTGTGTGGGAGTCTGAATCTTTTGGATATGCTTTTCCCTCTCCTACGCACCTGCCTCATGAAATAAATGATCAAAGAGTTCCTTTGGTTTAGGTTTTTTTTTTTTTTTTATCAGTCAATCAAAGAATTATCTACAAAATCCTCCTGTACACCTACAAGTCCATCCATAACCTCGCCCCTCCATACCTCTCTGACCTCCTGCATGTTGTCACTCCATCCTGCTCCCTCAGATCCTCCTCCTCCAACCACCTCACTGTACCCCCTGTCCGCCTCAGCACCATGGGGAGTAGAGCTTTCAGCTGCTCTGCTCCCCAGCTCTGGAACTCACTGCCACCCGACCTCCATAACTCTACCACTTTCCCCATCTTCAAATCTGAACTCAAAACTCATCTGTTCAGACTCGCCTACTCTCTGTAACTGCTTCACATTGTCCCTCACCCTCTTCATTGTATGTTTTTCTATTCTTTTTTATCCTACCTGTGTTTTATCTATTTTGTTTTTCTTATTTGTTTTTTTTTTTGCACAGTGACCTTGGGTGTCCTGAAACGCATTTTAAATAAAATGTATTATTATTATTATTTTATCGCTGAAATGCTTTTCAAACCTTACTGCAGGTTTTGGGGTTCAGAGGGTTAACAGAGAAAACACAATAAAGGAAACAACAAGTACAGAGACCGGGCAAGAAGGGAAACCAGGCATTGATGCAAAGTAACAGCTCTATGCATCTCAGCACCCTGTGGGATTTCCTGACTTTGTTCTTTCTACTTTTTTTCTTTCTTAGATTCTCAGTGTAGCAGCGTGGCTGCTTCACAGTCTGACAGCTACTAATGGCAGCAGACAATTTTTTTTGGCTTCTGCCACTGCTCTCATATCAGCTGAGACCAAATCAGCTCCCAGTCTGAGAGTCTTGATGCTGTTTTTAGATTATTTGGAGAGATATTTGGGCTTTTTGATCCCAGTTGGCAGAAACGATGGATAGAGATTCCATTTTGTCAAACCTAAATGTCTGAATCACCAGTGCGTATGTGACTGAATCAAATGTCAAGTTCTGGTAGTGTACAAGTGAAGCTTTAAATCCATTTCAGGTACAGATATGCAAGCTTCAATAAGAGTTGTTTGACAGATTGACACCGAGATGCGGTCATCTATTTTTTGCGAAGATGACAAGTGTCACCATATCCAGCGATGTAGCGTCCCAGGGTGGAGCTTCGGGTGCTTCGGAAAAGGCCTCTTCTGTCTTGAGAGAATTAGTTTTAATGCCACTCTCACGCCGAGACATTTACAGCCGCTTTGATTTTCTCCTGGGCCGCTTGGAGCTGGATGAAAGCGGTCGTATCCACTGGGGCATTTCAGCACAGAGCGAGTGCTAAAAACGTGGGAGGGATGTGGGAGCAGGAAGGAATGTGGAGGAGTTCCAACACTTGCTGTTCAAACAGTCGTAACTCCGCCCTTTCTCCCTTCCACCTCTCTCTCTGCATCTCTCTCTTTCTCTATTTCAATTAAATTTACTTCACTGGCAACACTTTAAAGTCTGATATTGCCAAAACATCAAGATAATCGCGTTTGAATGTCATTTGTAGCTTGTGTGGGTGTCTGCCCTCACCTCTTCCTCCACCATCCTCCTCCTCACCCCCCGTTGTGGCAGAGAGTGTGGTTTAAACTGAGGCTTGGTGTTTGGAAGTTCTGAACAAAGTTGTGTCTCTGTGTTCTGTAGTCCGGCTTTGTGGTGGCTGATAAAATGTTTTGGTAAAAAGATGAAATGCGGCTTTCAGTCTGTTGTAGAATTTAGCTGGAGGCCGTGCATTTTAAAAGCCAAAGCTTCTTTGATTTGGGAAGCGTTCACAATCACCTCTTAAGATAAGTCCAGGCAGCGCTTTGATTTAAGTTGTGAATCACAGAAAGCTTTTTGAGCCGTTCTTCCCAGCCACTCTGTAGAGGACATAGTATCACTGTGGGCAGGAAGGACACGTCCCCTTTACTTCTCCAAATCCTATATTTACAGGTTCCCACTACAGTTTCAGGTTGATTCACCCACTAAGTCTCTGTCAGAAGTGTTCTCTGAAACATGCACCATAATCCAGATTGAGAGGCTGATAAAGAAAAGTTAAAACACTGATCTCCATGAAACCTTCCCTTGTTGCTCTGAGCAGTAAGCAGAGATTTGACCTCTTTAACCCCAGCCTTTATCTGCCAGGTCATCTTCTGCATGATTCTTGTTGAAAATATTTTAGCGTCTATCGTGATTAACACTCAGCATCTTTGCTGTAAAGTTGATCAGGGTGAATCAGGTTTTACCTTGACTGTCTTGCCTTTTTTGTGGCTGTAGCTCAGGTGGTAGATCACACTGTTGGTGGTTCGGTTCCCAGTCCCTCTACATGCCAAAGTGTCTTTGGACACAACTTTGAACCCCAGGTTGCTTCCGATGGCAGGCGAGCACCTTGCATGGCAGCCCTGCCACCATTATTATATGACTGTGTGTGTGAATGGGTAAACGAGAAACAAATTGTGGAGTGCTTTATAGAACCTACTGAACCCCAAAACCTGCCAGGGGGTTTGACATGCAGGTTTCTTTAAAGAAAAATACCAAAGTTCCAGCATTCATCAGAGATAGAAACAGTCCATGAAAGTATCATGTGTAATGTGCAGTTTCACCTACAACAATTTTAGAGAAATTTAATCAAAATCAATTCATTCTGCATGTTTCATTCTAATAAAATAAAGCGTTTTCACCAGATGCTGTAAAAAACAAAAACAAAAATTGCATGACAGCTGTGTCCAACATTCACATGACAAAATTCAATGAGTTTTCTGGTTAACTACAGGCTGTGTTTGCACAGAGCAGAGAGGAGACAACAAGAGAGACTGAGAGTGAAATAAAACACACTTGATCAATAAATAAATGTAGTATGGCTCAAAAACTGTACATAGAGGAGCATGTTTTTGGAAGATACATTCAGCATGGTGAAACATTAGAGTTGATGTGCATAGTAGTGTGAAAAACATTTATTTTGTAGATGCTGTAAAAATGTAAATAGTTTAAATATCTATTGCACCAGTTTTTCCTGCAACACCTGTGGATGTTTGGATTTTGATTCCATCCATCCATCCATCCATTATCTATACACCACTTAATCCTCTGTAGGGTCATGGGGGGGCTGGAGTCTATCCCAGCTGACTCAGGCGAAGGCAGGGGACACCCTGGACAGGTCACCAGTCAATCACAGGGCTACACATAGAGACAGACAACCAAGCACACTCTCATTCACACCTATAGACAATTTAGAATAATCAATTAACCTCAGCATGTTTTTGGACTGTGGGAGGAAGCTGGAGAACCTGGTGAAAACCCACACTGCACAGGGAGAACATGCAAACTCCACACAGAAAGATCCCAGGCGTCCTAACCGGGATGCGAACCAGGGATCTTCTAGCTGTGAGGTCATTTGCTAACAACCAAACCACCATGAAGCCCTAGGTTTTTAATCCCTCATATGTAAATTACTGAGTTACCACACCATAAATACCACTGTAGGGTCTTAATACCAATATTTACACTTGGTAGGTTACTTAATCCTAATCTTTTTTATTGGAAGGCAC
Organism: Chromis chromis; assembly: GCA_900302755.1. Lineage (NCBI taxonomy): Eukaryota > Metazoa > Chordata > Actinopteri > Pomacentridae > Chromis > Chromis chromis. The sequence goes on along the minus strand of OMNN01094408.1, from coordinate 84 downwards.
TGAGTTGTATTTTTGGATTCCTCATACTTGAGAACCTACTTTTTAACACCAAGATCAACTAAATCGGTTACTGTAGTGAGAATC
>OMNN01094405.1:0-22133 GCA_900302755.1 Chromis chromis | reverse complement strand
GGTGGGAGGCAGTGCAAAGGGTGGTGTTAGGAGTCATGGCAACCTCTAACTGGCAGGCTGCCCAGCACCCCGAGGTGGAGAGAAGTAGGGGCTAATGTGGTGTCGAGCAGGAATGCTTAGCGCCTTCCAAAGTCAACTCTATGGGCGTGCTGGTTGCTTAAGACTTCAGTGTGGATGCCAGAATTTTTTTGACAGAGTAAACACAAAAGGCTGGATGCACGGCAAAAAGCTAATGACAAATTCACACTGTACACTGGAGGGAAGGATGAGCACATCTTTAAAAACACAATTCATCCAAACCACACAAGCCTCCCCCCTTTCAGCAACAATAGATCAGATTTCTAATGCATCAAGTAATTAATAAGGCTTTGTTGGAGAGTGCAAAAAAATAAAACGGGGTGCTCGTACATATGAGGAAGGCTCGGTTTCTCGTATACGACATTTAAATTCCTGTTGAATCCCCGCTTCCTCCAGTGAATGAATAAATATGGCAGGGAGATTATTTTCAGGTGGACATGCTCCGACTCAGAATAGAGAGCATGAATCTCTCGTGCATCAGCAGCAAACAAATGTGTTTTTTCCCCCATGCTGCACACCCGTGCCTTTTAGCCAGAACAGTAGCTAAGCACAGTCAGGTGGTTCGCTACAATAACACAAGCATATGTCACGGACCTGTGACTCACTAAAGAGGAAGGTTTCCACCAGAGACAACATTAAAGTTCTACCCTGAGAGCATCTCGCGCGCCGGCTTTCGCACTCAGTTTAACACCAAACTGTTGAGCATCTGCCGCACATGCGAAAGTCTGATTATAAGGAAATGCTCTGGCTGTAAGAGGAGAACTACAGCAAGGGCTTTGACTTATTAGCACTGCATCTGTACAGACAAATGTGTAGAAATATTTTGAGCACAAATAATCTGATCATGTTTTTTTTGTTTTCACTGAGGATGCATAATTCTATAACCCTAACCCTTTTTCATCATGACGTTTGCACTTCAGGGAAAACCACTGAGGCAAAGAGTGAGGCTAGGGAGCAGCTTGTAGCATGCAGAGGCAAAATATAAGCTGTTTATGTGTGTATCCGAGCAGCTCTATTTGTTGTGGTGTACATTATCATATAAAGTATGGTAGAGGTGCTGCAAGAAGTCCAAAGCAAATTGTGTATGTGGCATTATGGTATGTAGCAACCAATAACGTACATAAGACTCTTCAGTTTCTTTTTCTTACATGTGTAAATTAGTGTTCATGTTCTATGTTGTATACTGGAGTTAAGTTCCATTATAGAGCCAGTCCAGTTATTTAAATACAGTTTGAAGTGAGGACTGAATCGTTTGTCCTTGAGAAATGTTTGAACAAAGTTTGAATGAAATGTTTTCCAAGAGAAAAATGTGGTAAATTCATTTGACAATGCAACATCCAAAAGAGACATGACATGAAATGATGAATTTACATATCTAAGCAAATACACAATATTCTAAATAAAGATTTTGTATAACAAATAATTCTCAAATTGGCTCTTACAACTATAATTAAGGAGAGTCAGAGCTACATGGGACGTATCCTTGATGAATGAATATGGCCACTATGCCATCCACTAGACCTATTTTTGATGAGCAAAATGCACAAAAACTGCAAAAACATCTTTTATTTCCAAGAAATTCAGTCCTATTGATGTATTATTACATTATCAGCTGCAGTTATTACATTTTCAAAGGTTTTTTTTTAATGCTAGGCCGTTAACATAATAACTTATTACATTATTGACCATTATTAGGTTATTGGTTGCTACATGGCTCATTAAAAAAAGCATAGAATCTAACATTTAGAGATTATAATGTAGATCTACTATGTATTGTTTGTTTGTTTTGGTCATGCTCGCACAATAAGATAAACACAAGGGTGGGAGGAGAGGCATAAAAACGTTTGCAGATGCATGCAAATCACAAAAAACACCAAGAGATGATTCGGTCTTCTCATTTGATAATCTGGTGGCAAATGAACCCGAGACAGAAATGCGTCTCCACAATAATGCAGGATAATGCGTATAAACATTTCCATCAGACTCCAGCCAGTGGACACATTTAGATCAACATCCAAGATACAGGTGTAACGTGATTATAATGCCAGCGAAGCCCTGAGAGTGAAGATTAATGTGTGGGTTTTTATTTGCCATTATCTGTCATCAACAAAGTGCGCGTTCACCTTCAAGCTGATTAAATCTCCACTGAAGGAAGCAGGACAGACATGGGATTCACCTGCGGCCACGAACTTGACAAGCGTCGTGCCAAAGCGCAGCGAAGAATCCATTTTGGTTACACCGATTAAATCATATGCAGTACTCTCTAAGCAATCACACAAATATCTGACTGTTCAGTTATGACTGGCATCACTATTTATTACAAATCCTGACATCCTGGGGAGACGGTGGCCCTCTACACCTCACCAACAACACCATGACTCTAACTGAGTAGCCATTTTCATCATTCTCCATGATTGGCACATCTGTTTATTAAATACGAGACGACTCGCTGAGAGGTTCACGAACCACCACAACCCTTTTTTGCACATGTACAGCGCCTTATATCAAATAAAATAAATCTGCGTCTCAGCATTTGATTGCATAATTAAGAGCAGAACTCTTAAGACCTCTCAACAAAATGGCCATGTAGCCATCTGAGCTCCTCGTCTGCTGCAGCCTACATTAAACACACTCAGCCAAAACAGCTCCAAAACATTCCCCCACTGAGAGAGGGTCATTTCATATCCTGAAAGGCAGGAGGCCGAGGTCGGAGTTCAAATGAGAATGGGGGGTAAAGGACTTCCCTTGGGGATGGGATGTACCATTGTGGACCAGACAGGGGTGGAAAAATCAGACAGACTTCTCAACCTGCTAATCCATAAAATGCGGTGTATCTCTGGTTGGTGGGGGAGGAAAGACCAGAGGTACAACAACAGATTTTAAAAAGGTGAGAAAAGCTACATCTTCGAGTGTTGGTCTTAACTAAATACCCTTTTTAATGTCCTTATGGTACAAAATGACACATCTTCAGACACAGTGGATGCGGGGAAAAACCAATGGAGGAACCTTTTTAGAAAATGAAAACAAACATTATATGAATGCTGTGTCAAGAGTTGTTCATTTGGCAGTCGTCATTTTCTGCCATGCTTTTGTTATCTTTACCAAAACCGTGCACACTGGCAGCCAAAAAAAAATTCTAAAGGCGGATCATTTGTGCCCATTTTTATTCTCCACAGGCGCACCAGAGACAGGAGGTTATTTTTGGCTCAAAGCCCTTATCTCCATTAATTTAACGTTGCCTCAAGCAGGGACAGAAAAACAGTCAACAGGTTAATCCAGACAGAAGTTTATACAGTTCAGCCTCATGAGAGACGTCCCCATCGAGCCGTTTCGGTATGCGCCTCGCCTTGATAGGAATAGAATAACACAATGATGTTGAAATGTCACATTCAGGACGGAATATTTTGGATAAAGTTAGTTTGTAAATCGGGAAAAAATGCAGATTATTATTGGCAAAATGTAGAAAGTGAAGGCTGTAGGGAAACCTAGTCTCCCTGTGCCCTGGTCTGGCCCCTCTAGTGTTCAGCCACAAGGATTCACAAAGGAAAAATATGACTTTAATACAACCACAAGTGCCTCAAAACATAAACTACAAACAACAGACACATATATTTAATGCGATGAATTGTTGTTGCACCATTAACACACATTTTAACTCTGACACACAAAGGCAGAGTCACAGGCACGAATGCAAACATTACAATAAAACACAGTTTAATGGGGCACAAAAGCCAAAATGAAAATCCAGACTCATGAATGCAGCTCTGGGTTCACTCGTAGCAGCGCTTCTAAGCACTGGGGCTTCAAAAAGAGAGTTGTTGATGTTCACAAACACCGATTTAACTGTTTAGGAATATAGAAATAACGTGTGACTGCTAACCCGGGGTGATGTCGCTGTAAAAGCTAACAGAGCTTTTGCCGTGCAGCCAGCCGCGCCGATGACTTTGCCTGACCCACCTGTCTGTTGATCCTGCTGCCTAGCACCAGACTAAACACCCAGGCTTATTGGCCGCAGCTGACTAACCGGCGGGCCAATCGGCGCGCAGGAAGGGGATGGATGGAGGGCGAGAATCAGGCTGCGAGAGTGGAAGGGGGAGAGGAAGAGGCTGTGCCGAGACAACCAAACTCTGAGTCGAAAAAAAAAAAAGAAGAAGCATGCCAAGACGAAAACTGCACCGCAAGTTTCTTCACTTGACACATTTTCTGCTCCTGACACACAAAGGGTGTCTGAGCAGTAAAACGGTGGAGAGTAGAGAGTAGAGAGAGAGACTATCAAATGTTGATGCATAACAATAACAAAGAAAAGGGCATCTGTTCCTGAATGGCACTGAATTGATTACCTGGCTTCAGACAAGACTGCTATCAGACCGTGCTTTTACCGTCGCTAAGAGGGATCAATACCTAATGAATTCCAAACGGCGGAGTTTCAGAAACATAAATGTATCCTACACATGAGTGCATAAAGTAACCTCTGCGGATCGATGAATATGACATTACACACAGCCGGAGGAATGCATCTTCTTAATTGACCTGAGCGTTTTCCCAAATTAATTCAAACGACAATTAAAATGGATCGGACTGTGTGGCACCCTCGTCCCGGAGAGCTTTTTTTTATTTTTATTGTGCGTTCGGCTCACCTCGTGACCCGGGCCTTGTGTTTTTAATTACCGCTGTCTCCTATCGGGGCTGCTCGGGCAATAAGACAAAAACAATAAAGAAAATGAAAGGCTTAGTCTAGCATTTACATGGTGACGGAATTAGCACTGTATGGATATAAGGTCATCCAATCAAAGGCCGTTAAAGAAGCGCATGGATGATAAATAATACATTCAGTTTGATTTACTTGCAGCTATTTATGTGGATGAAAATTAAACACTCCCTCCAGAAGCCGCCTACATGTTTAGGTCCTTTAAAGAAGATAAATGATCTATAAAATACAAATCAAAGATGGCGAACAGCCTCGAAGGTATCCCTTTGTACTATTTAGATCATTACAGGCTCATTAGGAGACAGGTACAGTTTGGATTTTAACATTTCGCTATTATTCATGTGGTCTGGCACTAGAAAGAGATGCTCGTGGAGAGAGAACTGACAAACGCTCTTGACATTAAAACAAGCAAAACAACATTTAATCCGGAGGCTACTATGGAGCAGCGTAACCGTCGCTATTGGTGCATTTTAAATATGGAGCACAATAACAAACCCAATAGAGGTGAAGTTGAAACACATTCAAAACACTCCACGCTAAAAGGTTCTGTCGTTATTCTGTATTTGATTCTGATTATTGCTTTAATTGCGCACTATACTGTTTCTAAAGGTTATCTGAGGAGTCGGTTCACTCCTGTGTTCGGTTCGGACTGTTTCCTGCTTCTTTCCCACCGCATGAGATCGTCTCGACAGGTGTGTAAATCTCAAAGAACCTCCGAACATTATATGGCACAAATAATTTTCCGCGGGCCGTCTCCACACGAGCGGACCGTAATCGACCACATTAGGGATGACTTCTCATTTAGGAGGCAGTTATCATAATGATACCTTTTTCTCTGTGTGTCCTCACCGAATGCCTTCCCCCCAAAGATAATCCCTCCGCACAAGCTCTCATTATCAAAGCAATCGTCTCGACAATGGGCGAGAAGAACACTGGAAATTATGTGAATTAGTGTAGGACTATGGAAAAATGATTGCCGATTCAGGGCTTTAATTAGGCCCCTTGCAAAACAATCAGACACAATTAGGAGGTACCAGTCAATAAGCCGAAACTCGTAAGCAAGAGGAGACGAATTAATATTTGATGATTTTTAAATGGCCATTTGAGCTTAGGTGCCTTTTTGTCTCACAGTTGGGCGTTAGATGGTGGGACGCCTCCACAGCTCTTATTGTGGCTAATAAAGCAGGTGACTTGCAGGTAAATCAGCAGGTGAATCCGCGCTGCCTCCCAATGAAAACGACCATTAGCTCGTAATTGACTTCTTAAGCACCGTCTGACTGGGCCCAGAAACATGTTCTGAATCTCTAAGACGTCAACGGTAACCAGCGAGGTCAAGAAACAACTTTTAAATGGAGCCGAAATGGACCTTGGAAGTATTTAGCATCCGTTCATTTTGCTACCAGGAAAGTGAGCAAACATACCTGCTGTTATTTCGCCATTTTCCCAACAAAGACCGTTCAGGAAATTACTTTCTGCGGTCGGAAACACTGCCCTTAATTTTTATTTCATTACAATTCTAGATCCAGAAAATATGATACTCAAGAAGAAGAGCTACCACCAAACAAACAGGAAGTGTTAGCATCAACCTAACATTCATTTTGTAGCTTAAAAGAACTTTTAATCCGATTTTAATTACGAGGATGGTCCTTATATTCACAATACTCCTTAATTGTAATTGGTTATGTAGAACAATCACGTTTGTTGTGTTCAATATTGGCTAATACTTCACACTTTACCCAGACCAATCCTTATATTTCCAGATTCAGAAATGGTGATGTTTAGCTAGCTCTCCTGCAAGTATTACTGAGTTTTATGTGCTTCATTTCATTAAAAATGCGTCTGAATTAATCAAGCATATTAACAGAGAACTTATTACATTTATATAGCACATAAACTTGTAATATAAATACGCTTATTGACCTTAAACTGCTTCACATTCTCATGCAGAAAGTAAAAAATCCATCATTTTGTCTTACAAGCTTCTGCAAGACGACTGTCAAACAGGGATTTGAGCTCGAATCGCTGTCTGAAAACAAATAAGTCTTTTACCAACACAAAAACAGAGCTCTGGGGTTCTGATCAAAGAAAAATAAAACTGCTGTGATTTATCATTTTTAAAAGAACGCGGCCGTTCGTGCAGACGAAAAGACCGTGATGTTACATAGCGGGCCAGATTGTCTCCGGCCAAGTATAACACAGACAAAAGACGTGCTGCAGACATTAGTGGAACTGACAACTGCAACACTTTATTATGAACTGGATTTACTCTGCTAGGCCTTTATGATCTCCAGCATACACCCTGATTCCTATAACACATGTAGACCTTACAGTGCACTGTACACTTCCAGATATGTGTGATGGATCAGGGCTTACAGCATGAAATCACACGCAGCTGGTCAAGATAATAAAGTCGGGCATCTGTTCAAAGTTCATGTCCATCCATTCGGAATTAAACCATTTGTCTTTAATTATCATTTCTTTTGCCAGCTTGTACGAAAGCGTGAAATATCCTCAAATGGCCTGGAGGTGTGTGTGTGTGTGGAGAGATGCGCTCCGGTTGAAAACATGTGGCTCCTCTCACCCCCAAAGCCATGCAGACTTACAGAGCACATGTCAGTCATCCATGATTGCAGGCAAAGCAAACGGGATGGGACAGCGCGGGGATTATAAGGCAGCCTGGTGTTTCCACTGGGGTCTCCCCTGCTGGGCTACATGGTCCCAGCTCCCTTTGTCTGCTGTTAACCCGTTAAATCCCGCGGAAGAGCCCATTCAGAAATGTGTCACACACCCCGGGGGTGCATTTTGTGTGGAATAATGATCTTAAAGGGGTTACACAGCATTGTCACTGATTCCAACCCACCCGTCACACACACCCCCCCTCACACACATTCATTTGTTTCCTGGGGTGTTTGCGGTTTCAATTATCGTCAACTTTGGTCTGAACTTCTTGCAAACGCCGTCATTCTTTAAGAGGATCCAGTGAAGTCAATCAACACCAGCACAGATGTGGTTAAGGAGGATTGTGATATATGCATTTTATCTCTCTGGATTCAAGGAGTCAAGGTGCTTCATTGTCATACCAGCACACGTATTCACATGAGGTGCCACGAAATTGGCCCTCGGGTCCTGTTTACAAGTCCAAAATAATAAGAAATAGGAAAATAAATTAAATTACAAGCAATAAAAACAATATATACAAGTGTTTAGCAGTGGTAAACAGATAAATGGGTGCAAAACTGTGCTGTGAGGTAGATAAAAAGTGTCTGTAGTGTCTGATTCAGCTACACAGACCAGACCCTTCCTCCTTCACTGTTGTGTTGAGCATACTTTGCAGTCGACTATATCCCGACTGCGTTACAGGCAGTAGAGATAGAAAGCACACACGCGGGAAATGTTGTGGGTTCACTGAGAGAAAGTGTAATTATACTGCAGTAATGCCCTCCATGATTAATGATGTGGGCCTCTGAAACCAAACCATTGGGCCAATGGCAAATTACCACTATAAAAATAAACCATGATGTGAACAGGTCAGCGGGGCCAGAGCACAAAATGTCTCTCAGTGTGTATTTATATTGCAGTGTATGAGTGAACAGGGAACGAGCTCTAGTAACCCAATTAGTGCTCGTCCACTGTCAGGGACCGGCTTCCATCGGTAGTTCTGCAGTCAGGACAGGAAATGGTGTTTTTGGTTTTTGCACGAGACTTTTTCTGAGAGCCTGAGATTAGCATGTACAATTCAGGTGCTTAGTCTGAGTAACAGAAAAGAAAAACGAAACAACCACGTCATCTAAATTCTCGTTGACACCGTCCAATCATCGCAGCTCTGGTAGGGAATGTGGCGCCCAATGAATGTCAAACGTATACGACCGTATGACCTAATCCCTTACGCCACAAATCATTCCAAGAAAAAAAAAAAAGCACAACACACCTTCAGCTGAAAATTCCTGAAGACTTCTCTTGAGCAACTGCAGAGTCAAGTTCACATTTCTTGTCAAACACTCGCTGCACTGCTCGGCGCATAACCACATTTGATTAGTCCTCCCACAGTCCTCCCCTCTCCAACCGACAACACCCCCCCACACCCCTTCTCGGATGGAGAGCACTTGACTCGTGCCCAAATTGAACTCTTATGCACTTCTACTTTTTTTTGTAGTCAAACTGCAATGAGAGTATTTCGTTGAAAGCATGGCACTCAGGAGCAATCAAGGATTCTTGTGGTTATAAATCAGCATTGTGAAGGGGGGAGTTTCATAAACGTGACACACATTTATCTTCACTGTGAGAAAGAACAGTAGAAATTAATTTTTCCTTCACATCTCAAAGTGAGCTTCAATTTATTGGATCGTGCTGCACAGAACGAGACACACACCTCAAAAATATTTAACTCCAATAATAATATCTGATTCAATATGAGCTGATATATCAACAGTGCATGTAGTGAAAAGCTGCACTCAGATCACAGAGGGGGGAATCCTTGAGTGGTGAATGAAGAGCTACCTGTCTGGACGTCACGCTACACCGATCATTATCTCAAGTCATGACAGTGATTTTTGTTTTTGATAATTCATTTGTATGGCTTGAAATGGGAGTTTCACACTTGTCAGCACACCTTCAAGTGGCGTCTTCATAAATTCCAAAACACGGTGTTTGGGGGCGCAGATAATCCATCTAACTTTATTGCACTTTCAAACCAGTAATTAATGAGCCATTAAAACGCACGGCCCCGTGGTTTCTTATGTGTACGAATCTGAAGTGTGCACGCATCTCGGCATCAATCAGATGAAAAGGCTGACAAACGGCCCCATTCTTTTTTTTAATAACAATAAATCAAAGCGTGCACATGGCCGTCTTTCTCTGAGAGGGAGATAATCAAAAGCAGAGAGGGAGATGGCCAAACATCATGTCTAATGTCCCAACAAACTGAAGATCAACTGTTTCCAATTAGGATTACAAAGACATATGCAAAAGATAAAATGAACCCATCCACCCTGTCTCTCCCTTTGCACACACACATTAATGAAAATAATATTTTCTGAGGCATGATTGTTATCCTTTAAAAAAAAAAGTAAATTCAAATAATAAATCTCGTTTTTATGGCTTTCTGTTTGTCCCATTTTCCTCTCTCTTAAACATTTACAGGAAACAACACGAGGGAAACGCTCACACACTTGCACAAAGCCTCGTGCACTCTTGTCCGTGTTAGTTTTAATTTCTCACTTCTTTCATTGCTGTTTAATCCAGTCACATCAGCTCCCCGAGCAGGTGAAGTCAGCCAAAGACTTTCCCACGGTCTGAGAGCAAATCCAACGCCCCGAGCCCTTCCTGAGGGCCGGCCATCTGTCCGTTCTGTTTGGAGTGTGTTAGGGGGTAAAGCGTCAGCTGCATGACCAAATTCAACGTTCCAACACACCCCTCCTTCACCAAGAAAAGCCCAAAGCGTCCATTCAACTCGGCACACACACACACAGCTTGTGCCCAAACACAAACAAATCAACAAACAAACAGACAGATGTGACTCCTCGCATTCAGCTGATTTGCAATCCAAAAAAACAACGTCACACACACATTCTCTGTTATTGTAACCAAACATGCAAACTTAGCTGCAGCTGATGTGAATATAAAAGCCTGACATTTTTACCGGGTTATAGTTTTCTGCTAATTACAAACAATAAATACTGAAGACCACATTCCTGCCAAAAAAAAAAGCAACAACACATTATTATTTCCTTTCCGTCTTTTTAAGCTTAAAACATGAAAGTTGTTGGATGGAGAAAAATCCTCATTAAGATGGTATCTGCCCCTCGACAAAGGAGTTCAGCACATAAACCTTGACCTTTGCTCCCTCCGAGGATAAATCATCTGTGACTCCCACAGAACAATACAATCTGACCACAAAAGCAGCTAAAAAATATAGAGCCAGCAAAATTCGAGAACATCACCGCGGATTGCCGGGAAAAAAAAACAAACAACACATCTTACTTTGAATTAGGATTTGCCACGATCATGTGACGCATTTCTTTCTTTCTCGAGCACATGCTGCCACCCCCATCCCAAAGCGTCCCCCTCTACTCTTTTTTCCCCTCCTCAAACTGACGTGCTATCATTTTATTTCCCCTCTCAAAGAGCGACTCTGCCGCTGGTGGATATGGTCCTCGCCCCGGCCTGACGCATTTTTAAAATGCGTGACATTGCCTCTGTGGGAGCATGAGAACGGAGCTTCCTCAATAGTAGGGTCCCCATACCCGGCCCGTAACCATGGAAGCAGATGCCTGCCCTCCCGGCCCTCCTTACCTCCTGTCGATCGCGGGCTGTGAGCTGCTTCGGCAGTGAAAAGAGGCTATGCCTGCCTTTCTCCTCGCTCTGACCGAACTTGCCCCACTCCTCAAAAGGAGCCATTGAACAGGTCACTGGTCTAGACTTGTTTGCACGGTCCAGGGAGCAGCCTTGATGTAACCCTTGCTCTGCTCTCTCTCTCTTTCTCTCTCTGCCTGCCATACCAGCCGCCCAGCGACTGCAGACTGTGGAGGGGTGGCGGGGGGACATTGGAGACGTGGATTTGAAAAGGAGCCCGTCCGATTTTGCCATTGTGCCTTTTCATTCATCGATCGAATGAATATCGAACCTTCTGTCCCTGCGTGTGTGAAACGGATAGCTTAGCAAGCATTTTTCTTCCCCCCCCCTCTCTCTTCTCAGGTCTGTGTTTGTGGGCCCAGAGCTGTGATTTCTTTTCTCACTACTTGTAAGAATGTCATTTTTTAATTAAAACAAATGTTTTCTCTTAGAACAATAATTTCTGCTAAGTTTAATCCTGACGTGGCCTGGCTTTTTGTTATGTGAATAATGCAGAAATGAGGTTTAGAAGATTAAATATCACTGAATGAGTTGTTTTTTTTAAAGATATAATTTTAGTGAAATTTTATTTGTGATTAATTAAACCTCTGCATGTGTGCTAAAAATTTAAATAGTGTCAGAAACTGTAAATCAAAAGACAAGCAGCTGAAATTATTATTAATCAGATGTGTGAAGCAATTTCATTTTTAATGTGTTTGCTACTTTCCTAAAATAAAGCTGAAGCATTTGTATTAAATATTTAAATGCCAGGTAAAGAAAAATAGATAAAAACTTCAATTTAAGCATTTATTTCTGTTCTGTAGTTATTTTTCGTTTTTTCCAAGGCTTCAGTTTTATATATAAAAACAGAAATAATTAATGCATATATATTATTTATAGCATTATGTGACCCAAACTAGTAAATGACAATTTATAATTTTAAATCAAAACACAGCCAATTTGTCAAGTCCTGGCAATTGACAGCAATTACTTAAATATAATGATTATTTCGGGGCAGTTAAAATTATATCCGTTCCTATTAACATAAAATGTGTGCGTTTACATATTGACCCCTCGCACTAAATGGTTATGGATGAGCATACATGACAGGACGATGGAGAGAGGAGCCAGGCGAGAGCTTTGTTGACAGCTTTGGTAAAAAAAAGGTGAGACGATCAATGTCAACATATCGATATGGTCCAATCTGGGACGAGGATATAAGGTGACTATTTGTTCAGTCTGATTCATAAAGCGAAAACTCATTTTGTTTTTTTAATTGCCACGTGGTTTTAATGACTTGCAACCCCCTTTCCCTTTTTTCATTCACACTTGACATTAGAAATAGAGTGGAAAGGAAAAAATAAACTGTTTTCATAACCTTAAATATACAGAATCAAATCCTTACATTAGGATAATTTACTTCTATGCATCTTTTAAATGTTTTGACAGTGGTAATAATTTTTTACAAAAGGGTTAAAAAATAAAGCACATAAGATAAAAAAGTAAGATTGCTTTGATGATGGTTGTAAACATCCCACTAAGCATTACATTTAGCCTGCGAAAAGAGGAGCAGTTGTGGCTCCAGTGCTTCGTGGGGCAAGTTGCTATGCAAGGGGCCAATCAAAGGGGGCAGAAGGGGGGAACAAAACGGGGCAGAAAATGAGCAAATTCAAAGGCAGAGGAAGGAAAGCAAAGGAACCAGTGAAGTAAGAACGCAAAAGGCATTGTGTTCGCGACAACAATCAGGGCTGCTCCCACAGTGAGTACCAGGGCCTGCCTGCTGCCCACATCCAAACAGCACAAGAAGAGGTCTGCTGCTAGAAAATGTGGATTTATATGGAATTAAATGATGGAATTAAAAACAAAAACACGTAATTACTTTTGGTTTTATGTGGGTAAAATTTACAACATATCTTCACTGATGTAAATAATTAATAATAAGTCCCTTTATGTACCGACAGCATCATAAAACTGCTATTTTTTACCATCATTCAGTTGTTTTTATTGGAAAGAAAATCATTTTTAAAGGTAAAACAAATTGTTAAAGCTGTGATTAGACATTTAATTGCATCCTGAAATTAGGAGACACGTGCAAATACAAATAATATGTCTCCAAAATATACTATTAATCCTTCTGGATGAGAGAAAAAAGCACACAGAGCGGTGATACGCTAAACATCATGTTGAAAATAGAGCCGACTGATCTGAGCAGCAACAATGGAGGAGATGTGTGGGGGGGGAGGCTGTGAGGTGGAGGGATCTCTGAACTGAACCAACACAAGCGACAAGGACGGGTCGGCCAAATCCACCACAAACACAACCCTCCTGTCTCATATTACAGGCGAGCACGAGCCAGAGTGTCACGGAGATGCAGTAAATAAAATTATAAAACGATGAGCTTCGTGCACGATGGGGAACAAAACACACGGGGGAAGCCTTTTGTGTGTTTCCAGTTGTACCTAAAATCATTTTGTTTGCTTTAATATTTCTTGAATGTGTCTTCAAATGCAGAAATAACATGTTTCATCATGCCAGAGTATTGCAGAAGAGTAAGACCCACAGATTTGGCTCTCTTCATATCAACACAATCGTAATTTGTTTGCAGCTAAATGACAAGTAGAGCATAAATGCATTAAACGACGACAGAAGACCAGCGTTGGATTTCTCTGCACCACAGAGACACACAAGTCGCCTGCTGGCAGATGTTCCCCGGAAACATACGAGCGAACCGGCGTCCCATCATCGTCATCATCCTGCCTGGAAACGGTGGCAGCCGAGTGCCAAGCGCTGCTGTAAAGACGTGACCCCCGTGTGGCAGCAAAGCTAACCAGATACAGGGGGAGAGTTTGCAAAGGATGACAAGTTCTGATTTGGGGGATACTCTGAACTGATCCTGTCCCCCTTTTTTTTTTTTTTCCTGAATGCAGATTGGGCACCCAGCAAACCGTGTGACTGCAGGCTGCATGTGACACATCTGAACAGCTACCATTCATTTTAATGTTAGCTGTGCACAGGAGAAGAGGGATGACCGCTGCTGTGGATTCAAGAATAGATGCATTCTTTCTTGCCTCAAATCTATCAGGTGTAAGGTTTTAACAATATATATGTTTTAAAAGCAGCATTTAGGCCATAGGCTAAACTAATGAAATTCTTTTAGGGTGGTCAGGGTGACAGGCCTTCACCGGATTAATTCAAGAATTGCACGAAATATAATTTTAAACCAAAATAAAGGCCTCGCAAAAATACAACCGTGTTCAAGGTGGACACCCGGCCGATCACCATATCAACAGACCGGTCTGACACCATGACTCGTGATCCGTCGTCCCTTCTCGGGGGCCACAAAAGCGTGCATCTCCCTCCCCTCAGGGTCAAGCCCATAGGCTGCATGCACAAAGCACAGAGGGCATCATAATCTGCTAAACCCCCCCTAGAGTCAGCCCTGCTCAAAATCCACAATGCTAAGCACATCCACAACATCTTTACTATATTCACACTGTTTAAACGGTGGCTTCTTGGTAATATTCTACAATCTGAAAGAGTAATTGTGGAAATAAGGTAGAAAAATCTTGCAGTAATTTATGAGATGAAACGCAGCATGGACGCCCCCCCCAATCTATGATTACTGTGCAATGAAAGGCAGCTCCTGTGTCCTGAGTCTCCGGCCGCACCATCACCGCCAAACCAAAGTCAAACATTAAGCCTTCGAAGGTGCTTTAGAAGGTGGATTGGAACAAAAGGGCCCCCCCACCACAACCACCACTCAAAGCACTGTTTAATTAGGTGTAGAGCAACAAATCCTCCCCATTCAGCGGGGCCGGACACTTGTGGTGTTGGAGTGGAGTGTATCGTCGGTGAAAGACTCCCGTCATAACACTAGAGGAGTGTCCCCTCCCTCACAAAGACACACACTAATTCACTAATGCCTGTGTGTGTTAACAAGCCCATCGTCTGCTTCTCTAACTCTTTGTCTCTTGAATGGGCGCTAATGGAGAGACAAAACAGAGCGCACACACACACACACACATTGAGGCCCTCCTTCAACACGTTGCTCTTTTTATAGACCCGAGGCTGGACACTTGTGCCTATAAGTTGAGCTGCAACATGCCATGCTTCAGCTTGTCGTATATCACACTCGGGGCTAAATTTAACATGAAACGGTTGCCGGAAAAATTGTAAACTTCCTTGTAAGATTTTTTAAAAATAGCCAGGATATTTTATCAAGATCAGAAATGTGTTGAATTTAATGTTTAATGTTTTTAATATATTAATTACGAAATAAGAAACAGAACAACCTGATAAAAACCCCACATATATGTGATTGTGATATGGAAAAGCAGATTTTGCAGCATTTGTGAAATAAACAATAAAATCTGGCATCATAAAATGCTTGTATAATTTTAATTTAATTTCGTTAAATGAATTAAAATGAACAAGAACACTGGTTTAGTTCAGATCACTGAAATAATTTGATAATTTTAAAAAGAAGACTAGAAAGAAAAACAAAGGACTGATGTGTTCCTGAATTAAAGGAAACTCTACAGGCACACTTTTGGTGACTGTCTGGGTTTATAAAAGAAAGACCGGGGTTGAATATGGGTGGTGGGCTCTAATCCTGAAGGACAAAACCAGCATATCCACCGAGACAAATCTTGTTTGATGGATCCCTGCTGCTAGATCCAACCGCAGCAGTTCGGTCTGGGAGGCCCATTGTAAGAGGGAGACGCTCAGGAAGGAAACACACTCAAAATTTATTAGAGACGGGACTCTTAAAAATGCAATATTAATTCACAGACAGGAGACTGAAAAAGGCAAATGATCTTAATCCAATCGAGGCCCGTGCATTTCATTTTCTCCATGCAGTATTTATCCACTCAGAGAAAACCCACAAAAACCTGAAAGCCTGGAAAACATTTATGCATCTTTAGTTTTTTCGTTTGACATTATTTTGATGTTGCACAGTGAAATTTAGATTTCTGCTTTAACTGCAAGGAAAATACAGCAATTGTTTCATGCCTTTCCTCTTAAAGTCAGATCTGGATAAACACGCAGTCGTGCAGTTTAATTTGTAGCTGCATAAAATAAATACTGTACTCTCTTTAAAAAATGCAAACACTTCCTTATTCGACCAGTTCGACAATTAAAAATGCATAAAACATAATTTTAAAGGAGCATTTAGCTGTGGTGACCCGTTTCAGAGGGAAGTGAGGGTTAATGAAATAAAGAAAGGATTTGTGAGAAGAAGAAAAAAAAGGAAGAGCGTATTGCAACACTGGCGTCTCCCTGGGATTTAGCATGGCTGTCTGTGTATGTGTGAGACAATGACAGGGAATGAGACGGCGCTCGGCGTTCCCAAGTGCTCCAGTGTATCTAATTGTATGAGAACAATTATGAGCATCTGCTTTTTCATCTTTTTTTCTGCGTGTAAAGCATGCGACGATATGTGTGTGTGTGTGTGTTGCAGTTGAAAAATTGCGCTCGGCCCTGTGGTCTGAGAGGTGCAGAGGCTGGGCAGTGCCTTTAAAGCCAAGCTCTGGGTCAATCCAAACACTGGCAGCTATTCATGACCAGATCAAGTTGATGTGAGATTCTGTCCCTCCTCTGCCCCCTATTTCCATATGAATGTGGAATATGCTAAAAGAAGAAAAAAACAAAACAAGCAAGATCCTTGTCCCCTTGGAGCCACTGCAGGGTGAGAAAACATACATTTTGCAGGGAGGGCTGTGCATCCTCCCTGATGGCCAAATCGCTGAAATATTGGCATCATAAGAAAATTTAGATGGAATAATATAATAGTGGAAAAAAACACACACTCTGTCTCTCTTTATCTCGTCTCCACACACATTCAAACCTCCGCCAAGGTCAACGCTGCCGTCGGCCTAGCAGCTTATGAATCAAAAACACATATTTAGAGATGCTTTATCATGAATGGACACACACACACACACACACACACACACACACACACACGAGGACAGCTCCACTCTGTATAAAAGGGGTTTAGCCAGACAAAGGGTTTGTCCTGAAAAGACAAACAGCAGGAAGCATGGAAACGGCAATGAACGTGATCATATGCATCGAGGGACCCCCAGAAGTATGAAACCCCACGTTGGAGTTAAAAAAAAACAACACAGGAGGGTAGAAATGCAGATCTGCATACCGTGGATGTCCAGTATCCCCTGTCTGCTACCTGGCAGGCCGAGGCTGCACCGACACAACGCCATCACGTGTTTACACATGTGTTTTGGACAGACCTCCTCAGACACCATGTCACACGCTCCCATTGTTCCACCGCTCCATCGTTCGGCCAAAGACAAACGGCGGTCCTGTCTGGCTGTTTAAAGGTGGGCTCAGACCCGGAGCGAGGAGGCCATCTATTACCAGGAGGGCTGAGGGGAGGGGAGACCCCTAAATAGGGGGGGAAAAGCTCAGACAGCTAGGTTTATATCTCCAGATGAGCAAACCCCCAAAGCCGACTCACAGACACAAGAAACACCTTTTTCAGATTTACTGCTTTTTTTCTGTGTGGTGATCAGAAGTAAAAATGTATTAAATCATATTTCAGAAGATTTGATATAATCAGAGGTGATGTCCCACAGCTTTTTAGCAACATCCCGGAGGTGTTTGCATTAAATATAATAATTTTCTGTCCCTCTTGTTGGATCTTGGCCTTTTAATTATCAGATCTGTTTGGTAGTTAATAGTGTTAATAGGAAGCAGCAGGATCTTGATAAAAACAACAAAAATCACAAACAAAAAAGGAGAAATACATAAAAAATGCAGTTTATTTTGTTCGTTTAAGTTAAGGGAATCTCTTAAATGTATTTTTTCTTTCTTTTCGACAAGAGTTTCACAGTAGAACCGCAATTTTTTTCTTTTTCAAGCTTTAAGGTAATAAACAGATAAAACGAAAAACCCCGAAGAAGCAACGGTAATGTTAATAAAACTAGTTTTTTTTTTAAAAATCTGCAGGAAAACCCAGCCTCACATGAAGAGCAGTTTCCATTGAGGTTAATAAGTTTCAGTCTATACTTATTACCAGCAATTAGTACGACTACATACTACTAATTACTATTCGTGTAAGCTTTATAAAAGTAATAGCCGTAATCTGTTTAGGAGTCGGGATGGATCTCTGGCTGCGGTGCAACGTAATCATAAACACAGAATAAAAAAACTCTGACCCTAACTCAACAGAAAGGCAAACAGCCCGCTATTTCGCGACAACATTGCAGAGTAATTTAATTAGAAGCATCCCATGTGTGAGTTAACAACATTAATGTAAATCCAGTCAGTGAGATTGAATCTAAAACCGCTGCTAGAGTGATGCACTTCACTCCGGTTTTCCCTCTGTTGCTCATTTTTCTTTTCCCCTCTCCCCTGATTTCGTCCTCTTGTGGAGGCTAATGCCGGGCTCCATTACACAACTGTTGGGGTGTCAGGCTCAGTGAATCACAAGTATCTGTCACCGCTAATCACTGGGGTGCAGCCAGATGTGTATGTACATGTTTTTTTTGTTTTAGAGAGAGCCAATCAGACGTCGGGGATTTTGACACAGGTGATATTTGTTAGAAACCTTCAATTTACACAACTTGCTGATACTTAACAAAGTTTGACTCGGCTGCTGTGTTAGAGTTGGCTCCGTCTTTTTTGCTTTTCTGGCACATCCCAGCGCTGATTTCTTCTCCATGTGCAGACACACCAGTCTAGTCTGGTTACCGTCAGCCACCTGCAGCACGACAACCTTCTTGTATTTACGTTGCGACAATCACAAAGAGGGATCTCCACCAGATTGCGCGTCTTATCTACAAAGTTACAGAGACACTCGAACGGATCAAAAAACACGGGATGTTGGTACAAGATTTCGAATCGTGGCGTTAAAAACAGAATCAAAGAGGAAAAAAAAACAGAAAACCGAGGGGACTTTTTTTTGGACGACGTCCCACCGGGCTGCTGTGGTCTCCACTGAGTCATACAGTGCGACCCTCTCCAGCAGCACGCCGGCCTCTGCCAGCTACACAAACAGCAGAGAGAGAACATGACATCACCCCTCTATCATCCACGAGATGCACTCAAGGCTCACAGTTCAGCAGGTTCAAGCGCTCGATGCAGATGGAGGCTAATGTTAACTCAATGAAGCAAGAGATCCTTTCGTATTACAGCCACCTCTTTAAAAACTTTCCCCCTGAAGCACTGGCCCGCTTTAAACAGACACTGGAAGTCATTACAAGGGGATTGTGTTACAGTTTTGGTTCGAAGCAGATTTTTTTTTCCTCCCCTACCACCCCCCTCTCTACTAAAAGACAAAAACTAAGCTGGTGACGGAGGGAGACAGCCAACACGCTGGATCTAAAGGGAATACAGTCTCTCCGGGCCGTAAGCTTCAGCAGGCACGTGGAGGATGTTCCCTCCTGAGCGTGCCCACTGCAAGAAGTGCGACCAGCCTCGGTGGGAGTAAACAGAGACACAAATCTGTCTTCCCCTCTGGGCAGCTCGGGCGGGGAGGCATCAATTCCCGCTCGCAATCACCGCGTCTCCATTCAAACAGATTTCATTACACCCTCTCGACATCACACCCTAACATGCGGAAATGATTCTGGATTTCGTCTGCTTCTGATAAACCCGACCCCGATGGAGAATCCAGATTTGACAGTTTGGCAAAGACGCAAACAAGTGCGCCGCTTGTTTTTTTTTTGTTTTTAATGGGGTGTCATTATCGTGACATAAAACTGTCACGACCCCTTTCTGAGAGGAAAAATATAAGCTTAGACTATGATGAAATGAAGGCTGTTGAAAGAGGGAGAAGGAACAAGAAGAGGAAGAAAAAACACTAGTCCACCATGTGGCCCACAATCTATTCATTGCTCCCGTTTAATTTCTTTTGGGTGCATAATCCTTTCAGTTTCAATAGCAAATTTAACAGTCCCCAAGGCCTAAGCACCAGACTGGTCAATACAAAACCAGACAACTAATTACTGAGCGCACCGTGCTCTCTTCTACCCCCACCTCCCCTCTTCCTCCCCTTTTTTTCTCCTCTCCCTCGTTCCTCCCTCTCTCTCCAGCAGCTGTGGGGTTCATGTACACAAGAGCAGCAGTCAGGCAGTATTAGGTTTCCACTTCCCAGATCTCCCTTAAAAGCCTGTCCCATAATGGCCCTTCAGTCACACAAACACGCATAGGGTTTCATACAAAAAAAAAAAAAAAAAGAAAACGACCACATGTGAATATACAGACATTCACTCGAGCCATTTTGAAGATTCTTAAAATAGAGTTTGGTTTGTTTTGCCTCTTTTTCTTTCTTTTTCGTCGGTTTCTTAAGTGATTTTTTTTTTCTATTTTTGACGCCAAAAAAAAAAAGGTTAATTGTCTTCATCATACCGTTTCCCAGTGGCTAAACAACCCCTAAAGTAAATTAAATGTTTACCGAGAGACAACGGCGTAAATGTTCATAATGTCTAGCAGTTAAAGCAGTAGCTTTTAAAAGCGTGTAATTACCACGTAATTGACGCCTTGTTTTCAAGTAATAAATAAGAGCCCAACGCGACAGGCTGTTTGGCTCATAAAAATGCTAAAAGCTGACCTACATCTGAGCTTTGGATCGGTGAGTAGAGCTAAAAGTTGCAGTCTTTTCATTAGTCAATTAAGAAGAAATTATCTTCTGTAACTAACTGTATGAAAAATAACAATAGGGGTCATGATTTAGGTTATAAGTAGCAAAAATTCTGCTGTTCTTCCTGCTTCTTTCTGTCCTTTATCACTCTCATTTTAATTTAATTCATTTTATTTTGAACTATTGATAAGGCAAAACAGTTTATAGACATTACAACGAGATATAAGTGTTGTGACGGGTGTTTATGATCAGTTACTGAGACAAATAATTGGCGGTTTAATTGATGATGACAAGAATTGTTAGTTGCAGTTATGCCTGATTCGTAAAACCTAGTATTGTTACATAATCAATAAAAAAAATGCACAATTACAGGAATGTTAAATGCTCGATTTACACAGAGAGTTGGAAAAGAAATCATGCAAAAAAACAATTATTTTAAGTCTTAAAAGTGATTCTGAATAGAGGAATAGCTTGCTTGTATTCTGGCTAATTTGAAAACAGGAGCCCTTAGTTAACCCTATGACATATGGTGCTTGTCCTATATCACTCTAATTCTATTTAATTTGTTTTAATTTTGGACGATTGATGATGCAAAACAATTTATAGACATTACAGTGGGATATAGGTGTTTTGAACAGTTCATGATCCAAATGATAAATCAGTTACTGAGACAAATAATCAGCAGTTTAATTGACGATGACAATAATTGTTACTTGCAGTTATGCCTGATACTAATATTGGTTCATAATCAATTAAAGTACAATCACAGCAACATTAATGCTCAATTTCAACAGGGAGTTAAAATGTAAGTCTGTTATTTATTTAGAAAAAGAAAAATCATGCAAGAGAAAAACAATTCTTTTAAGCCTTAAATCTGATTCTGAATAGAGGAAGTGGATGCAAATGGTGCAGGAACCCTCGGTTGACCCTATGACTTATGTTGCTTGTCCCATATATACGTATGTGCTGTCCTATAGCTCTCTAATTTTATTGTACTTGTTTTGAGTTTGGACTATTGATGAGGCAAAACAATTTATAGACATTACAGTGGGATATAGGTGTTGTCACGGGCGTTTATGATCAGTTACCGAGAAAATAATCAGCGGTTTAATTGATGATGACAATAATTGTTAGTTGCAGTTATGCCTGATTTGTAAAACCTAATATTGAAATTAAATGTAAGTCTGTTATTCTTTTAGAAAAAAAAAACATGCAAGAGAAAAATTAAGGATTAAATCTGATTCTGAATAGAGGACTAGTTTGCTTATATTTTGGCTGATCTGAAAACAGAAGTGGATGCAAATGGTGCAGGAATCCTCCGACAAATAATCAGTGGTTTAATTGACGATGACAATAATTGTTAGCTGATACTTAAAACCTAGTACGGTTTCATAATCAATAAAAAAAGCACAA